>JAZKJV010009783.1:0-101693 GCA_037367405.1 Ottelia alismoides
TGTGAAGCCCCGTGCAACAAGTTTGCCTTGTATCCGATCAAGACGACCATCTGCATGATATTTAAACTGTGAACACCCATTTGCGACTAACCACAGGTGCCACCAGATGGAATAGGAACCAGGGTCCAAGTCCCTCTAGACTGTAAAGCACACATCTCTTCGTCCATAGCTAACCTCCAGCAACCAATCTTCATGGCGTCCTGATAGGTCCGTGGTATCTCTACTGAAGACACAGCTGCAACAAACCTCTGGAAATCACCAGTAAGGCGATGAAAAGACACCTGAGATGCAAGAGGATATGTCACACATTTCCTCTTCTGCTTCTTAAGTGCAATAGGAATATCATGATCATTATCCACTGTACTGACTGGCGGATCCTCCTCCTGTAACAAAGATTCCTGCTCCGGTACACTATCTAACCCATCATTAGTACCAACATCGGAGCATACTTGAGGCGTGATGGATGGTTGGCGTGTAGCTTGAGCAGGCCCCGATCGTCGTGTGTAGAACTTAGGGAAACGGTGGAATGGGATGGTATGAAGGTGGTGGTGGTGGTGGCAGTGGTGGTGATGGCTGAGTGGACTCAGTTTGACCCAGACTTGGAGGTAGAGGAACATAGACATGATCATCCGGAGATGTGGAAGAAACCAATCTGTCACCTGTTGGGGAGAAGTACATAATGGGCTCAAAAAATGGTAACGTCCGCACTAACATAGTACTTGTCGTTAAGAGGATCATAACAACGATAGCCCTTCTGTGTCCGAGAGTAACCTACAAAAACACACTTAACAGCTCTAGGAGAGAGCTTGTCAAGTCCTGGAGACAAGCGGTGAACGAAGGCAACTGTACCAAAGACATGAGGAGCAAGTGAAAACAATTCCTTATCAGGAAAGAGAACAGAGATTGGAGACTTCTCTCCAAAAACTGAAGAAGGCATACGATTGACCAGATAACATGCTGTAAGTATAATATCTCCCCAAAAAGCTAATGGCGCACAACTCTGAATAAGTAATGTTCGAGCAACGTCAAGAAAGTGACGATGTTTCCTTTCCGGACACCATTCTGTTGTGATGTGTAAGTACACGAAGTTTGGTGAATAATGCCTTTAGGGAAAGAAACTGAGAAAGAGAACGCGTACAAAATTCCAATGCATTATCCGTGCGCACATATTTGACATTGGAAGAGAAAACATTCTGCACTTCATTGATAAGATTTTTGATAGTTCCTGCTTCAGATTTATTCTTTAGAAGAAAAGTCCAAGAGACACGAGAAAAATCATCAACTACGACTAGATAAAACCTGTGTCCCCTGATGATCAGGTACACGACTAGGACCCCAAATGGTCTATATGAAACAACTCAAACGGGGAGCTACTGCTCCGACTCTGACGACTAGGGAAGCTAGAACGATGATGCTTCCCTAACTGACAAGCTTCACAGCGAAATGAGGAATTCAGAGAGATCTGAGGCAGTAGGTAACACCTTTTCTGGAGCGGAAGGTGACCAAATTGAAGATGCCAGGTATACGGGGAAACAGATCCCTGTAAGTGAAGAGAGACGCCAGCATAGGAATTCCGGACCAGACGATATAAGCCATTGTGCTCAGACCCACAACCAATTACCCTGCCCGTTAGTATGTCCAGAAAAATGAGAGATGATGGGTCAAATATAGCACGACAATGCAAGTCTTTTGTAGTCTGACTAATTGATAATAAATTCATGGAAACTCAGGTGCATGTAGAACATCCTGTAAGTGCATGGAGGGTGATAAGGAGACCTCCCCCTGTCCAATAATAGGAGAGTGAGTGCCATCAGCTATGATAACAAAACGACCCGAAGAAATATCCCTGTAGGACTCAAGTTTATCTCTGTCACGACAAAGATGATGGGTGGCTCTAGAGTCGACAATCCAACCATATAGATCATGGCAAGGACGAAAGGCAGAAGTACTACCTGAGGTACTGGCAGCAGCAGAGGTACTGGCCAATGCAGAAGCTGCAACATCAGAGGTACTGACAACATCCGATGATGACTGCGACATATGTCACGAAGCCGCGCCACAAGCTCCTCGAACCTGTGATCTGGAGTAGATGCTGAAGGAGACTGAACATGTTCGGCTATCCGTGCCGAAGCTGGAAACCTATGCTTGGAGTAGCATGTGTCCTCGGAATGACCAGTACGATGACAAAACGAGCACGTCTGACGAATACGTCCTTCCCGGCCACGTGTACCACGACCACGAAAAGAAGACGAACCACCTCTCCCTCGTGATACAACCATTGCTGAAGGAGGTGGAGTAGCTGTGCTGGAGGAAACAGAGATACGACTGAGCCTCCTGTAGACTTCCTCTATAGGAGGAATAGTAGCATCGGCAAGGATCTGAGAGCGGGCTGCCTCATACTCAGGGTCAAGAGCTGCAAGTAATACTCCCAAGATGGTAGCATTGTGAAAGGTCTTCTGTTGCTCGGGAGTGCTCTGAGCGGGATGGTACTGTATAATTTCTCGAACATCTCTCGCAGTGACGTGTACAGAGTGTGAAGTGGCCGCCATTTTGCTTCATCGTAAAAAATTCATGCTGCAACTGCAACATCTTAGTCTCGTTCCGCACTTGAGAATATGTAGTAGCCAGAAATATCCCACATCGCCTTGGTGGTGGGATGATGGAGGATGTCATTGGCAATCTCCATCGAAAGCGTCCCTGATAGCTAGACCTTGGCATACGCATCATCAGCCTCCCAGGAGGCATATATCCCCGTCTTCTCTCCCAGCTCATCTTCGGTAAGAAAGTGTTTCTTACCACCTGACTTCATGAGGCTCAGAAACTGCATGCCCAGAGATCATAGTTTGTCCCATCCATTTTGGCTATTGGCGCCGAACCTTTAAAGGCACCTATGGAGAGCATATCAACCTTTTGGTCTGAACATGTTGCCTGAGAAGAAGACCTAGGGGTGATAGACAAAAGAACTGGTGTGTACAAAGACTGGATTGGATTCAAGTGCATATGTAGACTTTATGCACTTGAATCCATGAATGAATAGGTGCCGACCGAAGAAGAAGAGCCCGGGAGAGAAGGCTGCGTCGACCGCGACGAGAGAGAAGGAGGAGGCAGGGGCCTCAGTTGGCGGCAGGGGAGGAGGAGGCGGGGGCCTCTGCTGGCGGCGAGAGAGGAGGAGGGGCCTCGGCTGGCGGCGGGGGGTGGGCGAAGATAGGAGATGGGCGGCGGCGGCCGAAGGAGGGGGTGGGGGCGGCGGTGGAGAAAAAATCCTAGGTTAGGGTTTTGGCTCTGATACCATGTTAGAGCAAGATACTCAGTTGTTATTCCATAGAGTCCTAGGGTCTCTTATATAGAGAGAAAACCCTTGGGTAAATTACATAGATGTACAGGAGGTAAATAAGAAATACGTAACGGTACATCATAACATAACGTAAACCTCTATAGCGGAAAACTCCAAAGCATTATCCGTACGGATGAATTTCACACTAGCAGGAAATATATTTTTGACTTCAATAAGAAAATATTTAATGATATCACCAAGACAGTCTAGAATAATCATCCACAACAACCATATAAAAACGATGCCCCTGATGATCAGGAACACGACTAGGACTCCAAATATCAAAATAAAACAACTCAAAGGACTGACTACTGTGACGACCCAGAGGACTCGGAAAAGAGGAGCGATGGGGCTTCACAAGCTGACAGGCTTCACAATCCAATGTAGTACGAGTAGATATCTGCGGTAGCACATGACACATCTTCTGGAGATGAAGGTGGCCTAAGCGAAGATGCAACATGAAATGAGAACATATCCTGAAGGTATAGTAGCAATTACAGCACATGGTGGTACAACAAGCTTATACAATCCTCTCTGCTCACGACCATGACTAATCTTCATGCCAGTTAGTATGTCCTGAAACACAAAAGAAGAGGGATAAAAAATGGCACGACAATGTAAATCTTTTGTAAGTTGACTAATGGACAAAAGATTCATCTGAAAGTCTGGAGCATATAAGATGTTCTGAAGATGCATAGAAGGGGCTAGAGCAATCTCCCCCTGACCAACAATGGGTATACAAACCCCATAGGCAATGACCACGGATCTGCCAGGTGGAATAGATCTGTATGAACTAAACATCGTCCGGCTCCACACATATGATGTGATGCTCCAGAATTCATAATCCGATCCGTCAAGTCTGAACTGATACTACTGGTGAACACATAATGAGTACCTGATGAACTAGACAACGCTCTGGCAGTAGCTGCTGCATCTGTGGAACCTGGAGTCGGAGTCGTAGGAGTGCTCATCTCACGAAGTCTGGAGACAATATCATTGAAACGAGTATCTGGAGTAGGCACAGAAGAAGCCTCAGTCTGCTCAGTAACACGTGCAGACGCTGGATATCCATGCTTTTGAAAGCATATCTCCTCAGAATGACCTGGACGATGGCAATGGGAATAAGGACCACGGTGTCGGCCTCCCCTCGACCACGAGGTCCACAACCATGAAACTGGGACGACCCTCCCCGACCTCGAGTAGCTGCCATCGTAGGAGTCATCTGTACTGTAGTAGTGGATGTGGTAGTAATCCTACTCAATCGCTTGTAGACCTCCTCCATTGGCGGTATTGTCTCGCCAGTCAGATATAGAGTACGAGCGGCATCGTCCTCAGAGTCAAGAGATGACAAGAAAACTCCTGTCATTGTGGCATTTCGAGATGCATGTCGCTGCTTAGTGCCAGTAGTAATAGGCATGAAGCTGTATAGTCGCTCAAACATGCCTCTCAGATGAGAGAAGTATGCATGGAGAGGTCGATCATTCTGTTTGGTCGAGAAAATGTCGAACTGCAGTTAAAGAATCTTGCTTTCATTCTTTGCCTGCCCGTATGTGTCTGCCAATAGGTCCCACATAGCCGTTGCAGTTGGCTGATTAACAATGTCATTAGCGATCTTCGTCGTAAGTGTCCAGAGAGCAAGATACGAATATAGGCATCATCTTGCTTCCACGATGCATTGGCCCCAGTCTTGTCCACCAGCTCTGAATCGGTCAGAATATGCTCCTTGTTATGGTACTGCATTAGGGTACGAAACTGTATGGACCATAACTCATAATTGGTCCCATCCATCTTTACGATAGGTGCCGGGCCCTTGAAGGTACCGGAAGAGAAGACATCACTCCTGTTCTCTGACATTATATGAAGAAGCCGAAACGTGGAACGATTGAGGGGTAAATCAAAGAAAATGCATCTACAGAACCATAGGAAGGATAACCTGTATCTGTAGACTCATATAGCCATCTCGAGATCTCTGTTAAGAAATAGGAAGCAGAAGCGAAAACATGGAAAAATATGAAGAAAATAAGAACGTGGGATTTAACGTGGAACCATACTCCGTAAGGAGCGGGATGAAACCGCGGGAGATGCCCTCAAAGGGGCATATGCTTCATTGCTTTTTCTCAATGGATACAGAAGGTCTGGGACTCCTTATATAGCCTCTCCAGAGCCTCCAAGTCCCACCACTGGACAATGTGGGATTAAACACAGGATGGGGTAAATGGATCTTCTCCAGGATCCATTTACCCTGCTACAACTCAATACGCGCACATAACAAATACTCCAACACTCCCCTCAAGCTGGAGCATGCAATGCTCAACTTGGACAAACGGAAAGAAACTCAACTCAACGCTACAATGACACTACGGACAATATCAACCCAACGCGCACAACTGCTGCAGTCGAGGACATTGCTTCTCATGCCGTGCAGGTGAGGAGGACGAACGGGGTGGAGTGTGAGTCTGCTGAATCTCCTCGTCGGAGAGCATGTGCTCTGAACTGCGCCTGTCAGAGTCACTGCAACTGGAAATGAGTTTCCTCGTCGGAGTACTTTGGTCTGCCACAATAATGTGGACAACTGCTCCATCTCTGAAAAGGGCCTAACAGAAAAGGAGCCGTGGCTGTGCAATCCTCGTCGGAGTCCACGGTCGTTAGAGAATGGAGTCTGAAAAAGTCTCCTCGTCGGAGAACTGGGTCTCTCCCATCTGGCTCAGAGAATGGTACACTACTTTGGTGTCCCTATGATACCACATGAAAACCCTTGCCAACATGGCATAGGGAGTGATCCCCTACTCTGGAGTCCCTATGGCTCACATGAAAACCCTGACCGAACAAAATAAGAAGAAAAGATGAGGACCTCTACAATTGATGGCATAGATGTGCTCATCTGAAAATGACCATTGTGGAGAAAAGAAGAGAAGAATATTGTGTGTTTATTCTGTGAGGTTTAGGGGTCCTTATATAGGACTAAACCCTAGGGTGCTCAGAGTAGAACTTAGATAAATACCCCTGTGGGGTTACAATGATAAGGAAACAATGATAATAAGGAAACAATGATAAATAAAGAAACATCAATACGGTTATCTCGAACACTCCCCCTCAAGTTGGAGCATATTCATCAATCATGCTCAACTTGGAAGTTATCCAGGAAAGCCGCTTCTTAGTCACTGCCTTGGTAAAAATATCAGCAAGTTGAAGATCTGTTGGAATGTGCGGCGTGGTTATCTTCCCTCGTACAACATCTCTGATAAAGTGACAATCAATCTCTATATGTTTTGTTTTCTCTAGAACACAGGATTGGTAGCAATGTAGGTAGCTGATTTGTTGTCACAGTACAAGGGAATATGAGTGGATGTAACAGTATTTAGTTCTTGTAGAAAAGTGAGCAGCCACGTGATCTCACATGTAGCCTGAGCCATTGCTCTATATTCAGCTTCAACACTAGATCTTGAAACGACTGCTTGTTTCTTGCTCCTCCAACTAACCAGGTTTCCTCCTACCATCATGGCATATCCAGTTGTAGATCGACGGTCTTCAGGAGAGCTTGCATAATTGGCGTCTGCATATGCAGTGAGATTTGTGTGACCATTTGCCCCATAGAAGATTCCTCGTCCTGGCGAGTCTTTTAGACAGCGAAGGATTTGAAGAACATCTTGCCAATGGCTGTTGCATGGTTTCTCCATATATTGGCTGGCTCTGCTTACAACATAGGATATATCAGGTCTAGTAACTGTAAGATATAGAAGTTTGCCAACCAGGCTCCTATATCGTGCAGTGTCTTCAAAGAGAAGATCATTGGATGCATAATGTGTGAACGCCCGAGGATTCGGGTACCCGTTTACATTTGGTATCAGAGCTTGTGCTCCCGCAATGTATCTAAGACGATCCACAGATCATTAGCATGATCCCATTCATTCCGTGAGTATATGAGCACATCATCTATCAACACCACTACAAATTTGTCCAAATATGGACGAAAAATCCGATTCGTCATATTCATGAAAGCCGCAGGTGCATTGGTAAGCCCAAACGGCATCACCACAAACTTGTAGTGTCCATATCGAGTCCTGAAGGCTGTCTTCGGAATGTCCGACTCGCGAATCCTCAGCTGATGGTAGCCTGAGCAAAGATCGATCTTCGAGAAAACCGAAGACCCCTGGAGCTGGTCGAACAAATCATTAATGCGCGGCAAAGGATAACGGTTTTTCACCGTTCTCTTGTTCAGCTGCCTGTAATTGATGCACAGTCTCATGGATCCATCCTTCTTCTTGACAAATAGAACCGGAGCACCCCAAGGTGAAGTGCTCGGCCTCACGAATCCCAAATCAAGTTACTCCTGTAACTGCACCTTTAGCTCCCGCAACTCAGCTGGTGCCATACGGTAAGGAGCCATCGAGATCAGTTGGGTGTCTAGTAGTAATTTGATCTCGAACTCGATCTCTCTCTCTCAGGAGGAAATCCTGGTAGCTCATCAGGAAAGACATCTGGGTATTCTGGTACTACTCGTATGTCATGTATCATCGACTTTTGACCAAATACCTCCCGAACAAATGCAAGATATGAATCACAACCCTGATCAACAAGTCACTGAGCTCGCAACACTGAAATGTACTCCATGCTGGAGTCATGTATAGTACCCTCAAAGGTGAACTCGGGTAAATCTGGAATCCTGAAGACAACTATCATCCTAAAACAATCAACTAGTGCATGATGAGTAGATAACCAACCCATGCCTAGAATCAAGTCAAACTCATCAAGCTGTAGGAGTAAACAATCTGCGAGCATCTCGTGACTGTCAATAAGTACGGGCAAGTGCCTGACCATCAGAGAAATGACAAACAACTGGCCATCTGGCCCTCGAATGTGATATGGAGAAGAGAGAGTCTCTGAGACTCTACCTAAAGAAGCTAGTAGTCTCGAAGCAAAAAAAGAGCGTGTCACACCAGAATCATATAGAACATGGAAAGGTTGATAAGAGTAGTTAGTATGCGTGCTAGTTGGTTAGTCATCTCCTGGTTAGGTCGGGATGGCATGGCTTTACATTAGAACCATAACTAGTCATAGAATTTATCTGGAAAAAAAATTTTGTCGGAGCAACTTGATAGGTATTTAGAGGGTTGGGGACTGCAACAACACACCTGGAGTTGAAGCAGAAACTCTTGGAGGAGTGATAGGGCAACCGAGCTTTGCTGGAAAGCACCAATTGTTCAGCTGTAACTTGCTGCAGTAGTTGGCTGCTGATTTGCAACAGCAACAACCAGATGAGAGGGTTGTGCTCTCACTCTTCTCACGTTGGAGGAAGATAGGAATAGGGAATCGAAGAAGGGGGAAAGGGATTGTACCTATGAAATCTTATAAATTTGAAGATAACTTTGCTTTTGCATGTAGCTCCAAGCTTGATCTGGCCCCAAATCTTTTCTTGATTAGCACCTGCTGTCCAGTAGCTCTCTGGAGGAAATTTGTTGCTCTTTTCAAAGAGCCACTGCATGCAATTACATCTTCAAATCTGAGATTTCATAGGTACCTCTCTATACCTCCATTTGCTGCCATGCATGCACAGATCACTTATTCTTTTTGATGCCATATATGAAGATTTTACATATTCTTTTTTTTTATTAAGAGAGAAGTTTGTGATCCATTCTACTCCACTTCAAATATGTATGGCTGGAACTACAAAATTTAGAAATTATGTTTAAAAGAATGGAAACACTGATTTAAATGGAAATCGAAGACTTTTCTTAGCTCTAGATTGATCGAATAGGAATGAGTATCAAATGGGGATCTTGTTCAGCCACTGTATAAGCATTTGCATGCAAGATTTAAGGTCAAATTAGGTACAATCCCTTTTCTCCCTCTATTGCTGCCATGCATGAATTACAACACATTGTAAGCCAATATTGGATGTTGTGAATTCATAAGGATGACAAGATCGATGGGTGAAATTAGTTGCAGGACAGTTGGGAAAGGTTGGAGGTAATTAAAGGGGTTAATCTAAAAGCTATCACAAAATTGTAAAATAGAGATTTTTATATATACGGGAACCTGAGAATAAATAATGGACTGTTTTCTAATAATTGTTTAATTTGTGCTTTTCTGAATGCCTGAAAATGTTTATATCAGGAATCTGATATTAGGTACTGGATATTACATCAATTAGAAGAATTAAAGGAATAGTAATGACGTTATTCCTCAAAGTATGATTACTAGCCAACAAAGCACAAATCCCATCCACAAATATTGTAGTTAAAAAGAAAATCCACAAATGTTTTGGATAGGTTTTGAGTCCTGTTTTGATAAGCTTAATAGTGCAACGAAATGTACCAAATTGCAAGATTGTTGTTCCACATGGCTAGCACGTTGAGGTGGAGAATTGGCTGTTATAATTTTACTTACAGAATTGGAGAGCTTATATTGTAGTTATAGGCTATTGACATTTTGGTTTTTCACAATAGTAATCACATGAATCTGTAACCCTCACCGGTAAATGAAAATGTAACTTTTACTATGGTAAAAGATTTTGAAAATGACAAGTCTTACCTTGCAGTTTTGTGAAAAGTTATTTTCCCATTACTTGAATGATATGTTTAGGATAAATAACAAGAATTAAACAATGGTGATTATATCAAAATTTTATTTATCCTACGATAGAAGATATATTTCAAATTTCCAGCTCATTAAGACACTTATAGTCTTTATTCATGAGGTGTAGTCTCAACTATTCCAAAACAATTGCTGACCAGTAGATCATATCTTATTAATAGTGGTGATAAGCAAAACTTCCAAATAAGATGTAATATAAGTTGAGTTTAGAGGCTACCAGTGGTGACCTTCATTATCAAAGATATTATTAGAAATCAAGAAAGGTCATGAATACATACATACATACATATATATATATATATATATATTGGCAACCTCTTTTCCTCATTAAAACTAGGATCATTTTCTAGCAAGAGAGGTGAGTTCACACAGCAGATAGGAAACAACTTAAAGTCGGTACGTAATAATATAAATAAGAGCTATGGATGGACCCCACTTGCGTTCAAAAGTCTGTGTAAACTTAGTTGTCTACTTCCATTAGTATAAGCATCAACATCTTGGAAATTTCTAGACAATTATATTGCTTAACTCTCAATAGTGCTAACTCTTAATAAAAGAGATCAAGGGTGTTGGGATATATACATAAGTGGTTACCAAGTACCTAGATCTAAAAGGATAAACACAGAGAAGAGTGTGAAGGGATTGATTAACTAAATAAGTGGGCTGATTTTGAATTCATTTCAATAAGTGCCAATCATGGTGGCCCTTTCACCTGATTGTGCGAGGGCGCGGTGACCCTCAACTGGGCGGGAGAATAGGAAGCCCAGTTAGGGCAGCGGCCGCTAAGTGCGCGGGTCTAGGATCCCAGTCCTCTTTTGATTTTTACGCGAGCTCGCAGTGTTTTTACGCCTCGTTGGGATCCAGACTTTAGACCAGTTCCGCTGACCCTGTTTTAGGATGCCCAGGCGGGGGATCCTGGTTTTTCAGTTTTATGTACGAGCTCGGTTGCCGTTACCGGTCGGGCTGTTTTCTAGAGTGACTTTTCCCGGGAAGTCCCTCTCACCCGTCTCAGTGGCGTAGTTTGGGAGTAGACCTATCCCTCTATTGGACCGTCCTTCCAATTAGGGGGCGAGACGGAAGAGCCCTTTTGTTGGTTTCTTCACCGCTTGAGTTTTTACTTCGCCAACAGACTTGGCGATTCTACATCCAGATCATCAATATCCACATCTATATCTACATCATCGAGAGTTACATCAGAGAGAAAGTTACAGTCAGGGTTTGGAGGAAATCACTATTAAAATTGAGATAATTAGAAGTGACTATAATAAGTTTTGAAATCCCCATAAAGATCATAGTTAAGTTAAGTAAATGGAAGTAACTATAGTCTAATTCGAAATCTAATTAAGCTAGTGGACGTGTTGGGAACTTAGTTAGGATGCATTATACAACACCGCATGCCTACGGAGGCAACCCAACCCTAAGACTTTCCCCAAGTCTTAGAGTCATAGTGTGAGGTTTCACATGAACCAAGACCACAGACTATCCACTAGACTTAATAATAAATCATTATATCTTCTTATCTCATCTTCCCCATCATCAAAATCCATGAATATGATCTCTCAGTAATATGAAAAAAAAATGTACTTATGATCAATAAGTTACCATAGATATATGCTTATGTGGGAAATGTTGGGATAAGGGCTGATCATGAGATGTGCTTACTAGAAATTGGAAACCTTTTACATTTGCAAGTAGAATTAAGCTTTAATTTGAGTTGTTCTCGCCTCTCTACTTGCTTTCTTGTGTAAATAATAAATGCCTGTTATTTTTATATAAACTTATGGGAAGTACCAGCACCCGCTGACGCCTTTTCTTCCTTACACGCATGGCAGGCAAGGAGCCTTTAGTACAGTAGCGGGTTAATGATTTAAGGAGATAAATTTTATACCCAATGGTATGGTTTATTTTGTGCCAATTTTTGTTCAATTTATATTGTATTATGTTTCTTTCTCTTCAGTCAGATTTTTGGGATATACTGTATGTACTGTCTGACTTTGTACATGTAAATTATATGGAAGTTAATGAAATAAGATTTTGGTGACAATTGTTGTAATAACTTGTGGTTATGATTGTGAATGTCATGTGGAAAATTATCCGCGCGAAAAATTTCCCTTTATTTCCTTAGCTTATGCGATCTAATGCGAATGAATGTTGTAACGCGAAATGTGTGTAAACGGGTACCCGGATCCTGAGGGGTCTCACATAATGTTTTCTAGGCTTTGCTGGAATTCCTGAGGGTTTGCACCCAAGTAGTCCTGCCTCAGTTAGTATGTCAAGGAAGTATTTCCTCTGCGACATATGTAAGCCTTTCTTAGTACGTAGAGCTTCTATGCCTAGAAAATAGCGAAGTTGTCCAAGATCCTTTGTGATGAATACTTTTTGCAAGAAAGCCTTGGTTTCTAGTATCCCTTAGTCATCGTCTCCAGTAATAATCATATTATCTACATATACAGCAAGAATTACAGTACCAGTCTGCCGTCTCCTGACAAAAACCGAATCGTCAGATGTAGTCCTCTGGAAGCCCATGGTGCCAATCTCTGTACTCAGTCTATCAAACCAAGCTCTTGGACTCTGCTTTAGTCTGTAGATGGCTTTGTGAAGTCGGCATACATACTCCCCCTTGACTTCATAACCTGGGGGTTGCATCATGTAGACTTCTTCATCAAGCTCTCCATATAGAGATGCATTCTTGACATCTAACTGAAACATAGGCCACCCTTTGTTCACAGCCACAAAGATGATAGTTCGTATGGATCCCATTCTAGCCACAGGGGAGAATGTTTCGAAGTAGTCTACCCCGTATGTTTGAGTAAAACCTTTTGCTGCAAGTCTTGCCTTTAAACGATCAATAAAACCGTCAGGGAACTGCTTTGTAGTGAAGATCCAACGACATGCAACTGGTTTACATCCAAGAGGGTATTTGACAAGGTCCCATGTTTTTCTAGACTGTAATGCTCCAATGTCTTCATTCATTGCCATTTTCCATCCCTCATCTTGTAGTGCACTATGATGATCTTTGGGAACAGAAAAAGCCATTATATCATATGCATATCTTTTGTCAGAGCAAGATAACCCATTAGTAGATGTGAAATGAGATATTGGATGAAGTGTACATTGCCTCTTTGTTCTACGTAGAGCGATCGGAAGCTCCTGAGGACTATCCGGGGTAGTATTGGTGGGAGTACTCGAGGATGGCACAATTTTCTGCAATAGTGGAATAGGTAAAGGAACATGAACATGATTAGACACAGTTCTTTTATACACAATTGGTGGAGGAGGAAACTGAAGGGGAATATCGGACACTGTCTGAGTAAAGAAGCTGTTTTGTTCAAAGAAGGTGACATCAAGAGAAACGTAATTATTCAAGGATCCGGGTTTTCGGAAGGGAGGCTTATGTGTGCCTATTATTCAATTCGCGGACGACACTATTTGCTTCATTGAAGGGGACTCCGACGCGGTGGCTGGGATGGCGCATACGATCTCCCTATTTTGTGATCTATCGGGTATGACGATTAATCAGGATAAATGCTGTATGGTGCGCTTTGGTTTGTCGGCGTCTGAGGAGGACGACTGCAGCCGTATCCTCGGCTCTCGGATTGGGACACTCCCTATCCCTTATCTCGGTGTTCCTCTTTCGATTGGCCGGAACCGCCTTATTGACTGGAAGATTATCTTGGAGCGGGTGGACTCGCGCCTGGCGGGCTGGAAGGCTTCCTTGCTTTCCCGGGGCGGTCGTCTTGTTCTTCTAAAGTCGGTTCTCTCTGCAATTCCCATCTACTTCCTTTCGGTTCGAAATTTGCCGGTGGGTGTTCGTGTCAGATTGGAAAAGTGCATGCGAAGATTTTTGTGGGGGCGGGCGGACGCCAGTGGCTGCGGGATTCACTTGGCTGCTTGGGATGTGGTTACCCGGCCCAAGAGATTGGGCGGCCTTGGCGTTCGTGCCTTGGATCGGGTCAATGAGGCCCTTCTATTGAAATGGGTGCCTAAGATCTGGGGCAAGGATGACTCTTTCTTTGCCAACGTTCTGCGGGCGATTTTGGGCGAGGACTGGCATTCCTTCATGCGCGGGAGTTGCCCTGTTCATTCTTCTCCTTTTTGGCGCTACGTCTTTGATATTTATCAGAAGAACTGCTCCTTGTTCACTCCGGTGCTGGGATCGGGTTCTGTCTTCAAGTTCTGGCTGGACGACTGGACGGGGGGTGGCGCCTTCCGGACTCGCTTCCCGCGGCTTTTCTCCTTGGCGTCTAATCGCCTGGCCGCCATTGCCGATTACTGGCTCAACGACGGCTGGTGCCCGGCTTTCTCGGGGATTCTGTCGGACCAACGCGCCAACGACCTCGCCTCCCTGTTGGAGGCTCTCTCCTCCGCCTCCCCTTCGGGTGGGAGGGATCACTGGGCTTGGAGGGATGGTTCTTTCTCCTCTCGCAAGGCCTTTTGTGCGTTGCTTCCCCCTCCCCCCCCTGGCTGCTTCCTTGGTTCGTGACTGCGCCTTCTTATGGGGACTCCGCTTTCCCGCTAGGATCACCTTCTTCTTCTGGGTTTTTCGGCATCGGAGGCTGATGACTCGTGACCGGTGTGCCTCCTTCCTTCACACCCCCAGCATCCTGTGCCATCTCTGTGGGATGTCTGACGAATCGACCGACCACCTGTTTTTCCAGTGTGCGTCGGTGTCTCGGATTTGGGATGATGTTGCTTGGGCTCGTGCGGCCAATACGGAAGACTTCTGCGATATCCTTTGGGCCAACAGAAGACGGCCCCGCTCGCTTCTGCTGGGTCCCTTGGCGCGCCTTTGGTCTATCTGGCGGGCTCGCAACGACTCTATCTTCTCGGGCGCGCGCTTCTACGAGGAGAATGTGACTGCCGCGGCTATCATCCTAATTGCTGATTGGTCTCTGTAGTTGGGCCACGGGGCCCGGTTGTCGTATTCTGTGGTTTGCTTTGGTATCTCCCTCTTCCCCCTTCTTCCCCCCCTCACGTTGTAAGTATCTCGTTCTATTTTTTCTTAATATATTATACTGGGGTGAACACCATCGTGTGCCTCCCCCTTTTGAGTCTCAAAAAAAAATCAAGAGAAACGTAATAACGATATCCTATAGGATCATAACATATGTATCCTTTTTGAGTTGGAGAATACCCTAGAAAAACACATTTGATAGCGCGAGCAGATAATTTGTCAGTGGTATGGAAATTATGGACAAAGGTTGTGCATCCAAAAATTCGTAGAGGCAGAGGGAAAGGTTTCTCCTTGGGATATAGCAAGTTTAAGGGAGTGGAGCCTTGTAGAGAAGTAGAGGGGACCCTGTTTATTATAAGATAAACAACAATAAGAATAGCATTGCCCCAATATATCTTGCGAACATTCATATGGGTGAGTAAGGATCGAGCAATATCAAGAAGGTGTCTCAATTTTCTTTCAGCAACCCCATTTTGTTGGGATGTATATGGGCAAGAAGTTTGATGTATGGTACCCTAGGAGGGAAAAAAGGTTATCAAGTCATTCTGAGTAAATTCCAGAGCATTATCAGAACGAAAGATTTTAATAGTAGTGGAGAAATTTTTTTGACATAATGAAAAAAGTTCTTGACAACGATATTAATTTCTGAACGTTCTTTTAACAAAAAAACCCAAGATAAACGATTGTAGTCATCCACAAAAACAACAAAGTACTTATGACAACTAATAGTTCTGACCGGACAGGGTCCCCAAATATCACAATGAATTAGGAAGAAAGGAGTAGTGCGACGAGGCTCAGTTCTAGCAGGAAAGGAAACTCTATGATGTTTTCCGAACTGACATGCTTCACACTCAAAGGGTTTTAGCTTAGATAGTTCAGGGAACATCATAGAGAGAGCTTTGTCAAAAGGATGTCCCAGACGAAGATGCCATAGAAGGGGATCTTCAGAGATGGAGGTAGCACCAGCAAAGTTGGAAGTAGACGGGCTGTTGAGGTAATATAGGCCATTCCTCTCATGTCCCCACCAAAAATCTGCCTCGTCCGGATGTCCTGAAAATAGCAGCAGAATTCATCAAAAATAACACGACAATGTAGCTCACGACATAGCTTCTGAACAGATAAAAGACTGAGTGGGAAAACTGGAGCACAATGCACATCTGTCAGTCGAAGTTTGTTAGAGAAGTCAATAGTTCCAACAACAGTAATGGAAGAATGATCCCCATTGGCAACACGAACACTCTTTACAGTGGTAGAGGGTTGAGATGAGGTGAGTAGACTTGCATCTCCCGTTAGATGAGTGGAAGCACCAGAATCAATAATCCATGCATGTTTGGTAACAGAGACTGAGTTGGCTACTGTACCTGAGGTAGTGGCAAGGCTAGTAGTAGTAGCAGATGCGGTCGTGTCTTTGGTTGAGGGAGCCGAATCATTTAGAAGTTGCTGCAGACGAGTATATTCAGAAGCAGTGAGTGGAGTCTGTTGTCCATCTGTACTCTGAGTAGTTGTATCATTGTTCGTATCATGTGATTCGTCGTCATAAGTGTTTTGAGCACTTGCTTGCTTGCCAAATGTTGCCCAAGAACGCTCAGAAGGATGAATCATGCGACCACCGTGTACGCATGTAGGATAACGACCAGTAGAGAAATCACGACCACGACCTCGTCCAAGGTCACGTCCACGACCAGAGTCACGTCCGCGGCCACGATCTCAGCCTCCAGGGTAAGGCTGTCGTCCTCTGTACCCAGATGAATAGTGGGCTGTTATCTCTGTAGAAGAATGAACCAGAGAATTTTGAACTGGAGCCTCCAATTCCTGTAGTCGACCGAATATGGTTTCGATCGTAGGCAATTTGTCTGCCATAAGATATTGATCTTTTGTAGTTTTGTACTTCGGGTGAAGCCCTGAGAGGAACCTGTAGACCTACCACTCAGCTCATTCTCCTATTTATTTATCACAGCATGCGGGTTGAAAGATAAGAAGTTCTTCAAACAGGCTTGTAAGTGTCCGGTAGTATTCAGTTAGACTGGTCTCTTCTTGATTAGTAGACCAGATTCTTGTGTATATATCAGAAAGACGAGACTTGGTTGTTTTCTGGGAATGTGTGCTCAAGATTTTCCCACATGGCTTTAGCAGTATCTTTATATAAGAGATTTGCAACAATATTTGGATCCACACTATTTGTCATCCAAGTAATTACCTGACAATTATCGACAAACTAGGCTTCATAATCTGCATCAGTGGTAGCATGAGGAGTCTTCTTGAGGATGACACTCTTTCGTTGGCCACTAATAAATATCTTGAAGGATCGAGACCATAGAACATAGTTTTCGGAGCCTTTCAACTTGATAGATGTGCCTTGTACCATCAGAGAAGAAGGAGGATACATAGGCTTGGTCTCGGCGGACGTCATGATAGTGTCTCTAGGTGCGCCCGCAGAGAGCGCAGTGGTGCGAGGGGCGCAGGGGGCGCATGTGCGCGAGGGGCACGCAGAGGCGCGAGGGGCGCGCGGGCGCGAGGGGCATGAGGGGGGCCGAGGGCGTAGGGCCCAAGGCGCGGGGGCACACGCCTAGCGCGGGGCAGCTCCTGTTGGGCGTCTTGGAGGGGAGGGGAGGGAGGGAGAAGGGGCGGGCGGTGGCGGAGGAATATTAGATCAGAACACCGGTCTAGGACCGCTGCTCTGATACCATGTGGAGAAAAGAAGAGAAGAATATTGTGTGTTTATTCTGTGAGGTCTAGGGGTCCTTATATAGGACTAAACCCTAGGGTGCTCAGAGGAGAACTTACATAAATACCCCTGTGGGGTTACAATGATAAGGAAACAATGATAATAAGGGAACAGTGATAATAAGGAAACAATGATAAATAAAGAAACATCAATTTACGGTAATCTCTAACAACCACAAACATATGCGTGTCCGAAAATGAGTCCCTCTATGGAGAACTCGAAAATGGGCCTTAATCTAGAGTGCCACGAACTTGGACTCTGACCAATCTGTCGAGTCTGATCAACCGCGCATCAAACAGGGAATCGGAATCTGAACGTCGAGTCTGCAACTGCGCATGAAAATTCTTCATCTGAAAAACTTGTAGAGTCTGAAATATCTGGCTGGCTTGGAATCTGACATCTGAATTTGGATCATGGAACAATGGAACAGACCTGTGACTACATAATACTCCCCCTTTTTCCCGTACTTGTTGGAAAATCAACATTGATAAAGTTGGGAGAAGATAAGATAATACATAAATATGGAGATAATCAAACCAAATTCATTGCTGCCTTTTTTTCTTCTTTCTCTCCTTTTTTTTCTATAAGTCGTCCCATTTTTTTAAGCCGTTCAATCTCCTTTTTTTATACGGCTTTCGCAAACTGTGTATGGCTTTTCTTTGTACGCACCTATTTTCTTTTCTTCCTTTTTTTAACAAAGCTCCTCCTTTTTTTTCAATGAGGTCATTCTCTCTCATTTTTAATAGACCTCCTCCTCTTTCTTCCTTTCCTTCTCTCTTTTATTATTATTATTTTTTATTTTAGCCCACCTGGGCTTACAAGCAAATAAATCCATATATTTTTTAAATAAAAGCCAACGACCCACTTAGGGCCTTTCGTGGATATATTTTTTTTAAAACATGGCATGGGCTTAAGTTAGGGTTCCCAGTTGGGAACCCTTTCTCTATAAGAAAGGCCACCGCCCGAGCCTTTAGATGCGTCACCAGCTCTGGAATCTCTGCACTTGGGAGATGGAGGATGTTGCCGAGCAAGAGTGTGCTCCCGCCAGGAGGTGCCGAAGGAGAGACATGTTGTCGCGGGAGACCATTTGGAATACCGCTGGCGAGGGCTGATGGATAGAGGCATTGCCGCCTTGTCGCTGAACAGGAGAGGATCCCGCACCATAGGGCCCCGCCTGGGCCGCTTAGCGTCGTGCTGCCACCTTATTTGGCGGCAAAGGAGGAGGTTCGCCACTAGGAGATGCGCAGCGCGAGGAGGAACTCCTGGGGTCAAGGGTGCTCGAGAGCCGGTGCACGCGACTCGCGCGGAGGAGGCGATCTGGGCAGCGCTGCGCGACTCTCCTGAAGCAGTGCAACGATGCGCCCATGAAGAACTTCTGAAGGCATTGGAGATGCCGCCAGGAAGAGGAGACCAACAACCTCGCTGGAGGCGCGCGCGCTTGGAGCATGCGTTGGGTTGGAGAGCACTGGGTTGCGGAAAGATGAGTCGCGCGAGGAGCTCGCTGCTTGTTCTGGTGACTGGACAAGAGCTTCTTGGAGCAGTTGCTCGAGGAAGGATTAGGGCTCGTGTTCCAGAAATTCGGGTTTTGAAACCCCAAAAAAACTGCGGAACTTAATCTAACATTCTTCAGCTAAATCTTCCAGAATATATAACTACTACAATCGAATCTCCAAAAACAAATTCAAAAATAAATCCGCAAGAATCGAACCCGCTCTAATACCATGTTAAGAAATAGGAAGTGGAAGTGAAAACATAAAAAAGATGAAGGAAATAAGAACGCGGGATTTAACGTGGAACCCTACTCCGTGAGGAGCGGGATGAAACCACGGGAGAAGCCCTTAAAGGGGCATATGCTTCATTGCTTTTTCTCAATGGATACAGGAGGTCTGGGGCTCCTTATATAGCCTCTCCAGAGCCTCCAAGTCCCACCACTGGACAATGTGAGACTAAACATTGGATGGGGTAAATGGATCTTCTCCAGGATCTATTTACCCTGCTACAACTCAATAGGCGCACATAACAAATACTCCAACAATCTCCGTGCGAGGTCTAGAGCCGCAGAATGTGATAGAAATCAGAAAATATCACGATCCCCTAACCGGAACAGATCTCGGAACCAGTCCAAAACGCCCGCAACTATGCACAGGACGTACTGGGATCCTTGCGGCTGCTGGACAGGCGGCAGGAGCCCCCGATGACTGCAGAACAGGTGGTCGGAGGCCCCTACGGCAGCGAGGCTGGTTGCTGGAGGCCCCTGCGGCAGCAGGTTAGCCGAGACCGCTGATTGGCGGCGCTGGAGGCTGGGTTCCCCTCGCGCGGAGGTGTAGGGTCGGTGATCGGTGGCGAATGGGGGGTGTGTAGGGTTAGGGTTTTGGGTAGGATACGGGAACCCCAGCCTAGGACTGTTGCTCCGATACCATGTTGGGAGAAAAAAATGAATCATCCTATTAGAATAGACCGAGGGCTCTCTTATATAGGAGAAAAGCCCTTGGGTTCATTACATGATAAGTACATAAAGAAAACATAAAACATAAAGGGATTTTTACACCCATAACCCTGAGTAATTTGGCAATAACATTCATGACCCTGCATAATAGCGAATTACACGGGAAACCCTGAGTAATGCTTAACTCTTACATGACATAACCCTGCGTTATGTTCCGCTTGAGTTGGTCGTTATATTTGACGATTTCTGTTAAAAAAGATCAACTTGCCCGTAATACTCTTTCTTATTTGCAAATCATGCCATCTCATTTTAACTCCATCATCTGGGAGGGCTTGGGAGGCAGAGGCGAAGACGACTGCTGGAGGAGGGGGTCCGCACGGAGGGTGGGATCATAGGGAGAGGGAGAGGGGGATTGGGGAGGAGGGGACAGGCGCGCCCGGGCAGGCGGAGAGGGGGGGACTCCTGTTGTGGGGGGGGTGGGTTCTGCAGGTCGGTGTGGATGGAGTTCCACCGAATTGGTGGTGTGAAGATAGCAGAGACAAAGAAGCGATATTAGGCACCTAATTCACGTGCGGCGTTGCCTCTCCTTCGAGTCTCGGAAAAGTAATCCAGGATCTGCTCTTGAGAAAATCCACTCAAATCTTCTTCGCAGGGCTGATTACCAAAATTTTGGTCAGTCAACGGATCTTGATCATCTGCGGCGCTTCGGTGGTCCCTGAGTAGAATCAATCTTGTTACCAAACAATTTCCAAATCGGTATTGAGGAGGGTCTCTTTTTTCTCGAGGAGAGGCATGTATATAGTTCACTGTATGTCTCCTGCAACAAAGCTCGCTATACGATCTGCGTCATGGTGTGTCCAGGATGAGGTCTTATTAGATACATTCAACGACTAAAGAATTCTTTGGCCCGTGTTATTCTTTACTATCACAGGGAAATTGTTGGTGTACATCAAGTCTATTTTGTTATCAAGTTGTTGGACATGTTTGGACAGTATTTAAATGGTCTTCATACGCGAAGTTGGAATTTGCTTCCAGGGAATTAAACATCGTAATTGGCATTCCAATTCCTTGATTGCTGCAATTGGGTCACAATTATGGTCAAAGACCGGCTTAATAGA
Organism: Ottelia alismoides; assembly: GCA_037367405.1. Taxonomy (NCBI): domain Eukaryota; kingdom Viridiplantae; phylum Streptophyta; class Magnoliopsida; order Alismatales; family Hydrocharitaceae; genus Ottelia; species Ottelia alismoides. The sequence continues at coordinate 21,172 of JAZKJV010009783.1, forward strand.
AGGATGAGTGAGTACACAAGCTGTGGAGCTCCCAAAGAAAGGGGAAAAGCAGTGACGCGGGGGGCGGGGGAGGGAGGTGGGTTCTGCAGGTCGGTGGGGGAGGGAGGTTACGGGAGACGGGTGGGGATGCGGGGGGGCTTTGCAGGTCGGGGCGGGGAAGGGAGGTGGGGTTCTGCCGACGGGAGCGGGCTGGCTTCGGAGTGGGTGGTTGCCGACGAGGGATGGAGGAGGAAGAAGGGGGAGGGGATCAGGACGAAGAATGTTTTTAATTTTTTTTTTGAAAAAATTAGCAGCCGTTGGATAGGTTAGGGGTTAGATTAACCCAATAGTATGGTTGGGTTAAGGAGAAAACTAACGGAGGGTCGTGAGTGTGAGATGGAGCGACTACTCAGGGTTTCCCGTGTAATTCGCGATTATGCAGGGTCGCGAATGTTATTGCGAAATTACTCAAGGTTATGGGTGTAAAAATCCCAAACGTAAAATAGACCAAGAGATATATTTATCTCAACAGTGTTAAAAATGTCACGGACTGCTTAATGCAGCTTTGGTGAAGGATTGCAGGATGACATGATGAGTGCTGACAAGATAAAATTCTTTTGGCGTCTTCGGAGAAGCTGATTGGTAGAAAAATGCTTATAGATGAATATGGATATCGACCGAGAATGTAACGTGTGGTTTAAGGTTGGAGAAGGAGGATAAGAATCATGTGCTAGTGATTTCGACGTGTACACACTTATTCGAAAATGGCAGGTTGATGCAAGAAGGAATGATGAACCGAGGTTGGAAGCAGAGGAACAAAGTATTGTATAAGGGTAGTGCGGCTTACATTGATGACATGATCCTGGGGAGCAATTTTGTGGTCTCATTATGGGTAGAATGCTTACAATGCTTTCCACTATTAGTGAATCTTAGATGACTACCTACTTGACAGTCACAACATCTTACGTACTGAACTGATTATTCTCTAAAGGACTGAAAGTTAATGTAGAATTCACGCAGCATTAACTTTAAGCATTTTTATGATCTGCAGATAAAAACCAAACCTTCTATGCTGGAAGTATGATGGAGAAGTTTTTGGTGTTATTTTCAAATTGGAAAAAAAGAGTTTGTGGAGCTTCTTTTAAAAGGGACAAAATCTCAGCTCACTTGTGATTTTAACAGAACAGGTGGTTCTTTACTGCACCACCGACAACCCATGTTTCTTATCATTTTTGACATTGTTGATGCTTCCATGAGAGCTCTCAATCATTGTTTTTGTTTAATGCTTAACTTGGTTGCTGATAAGCTTGATATGCTCTTTCGGTCTTTCCTATTGTATCATTCCTTCCGGCAGTTGCTGACCTCTGGTCGACAGCTCAAGCGACAACGAGTCCACTGCAGGAGAAGGCAAAATCTCCATGATTTTCAAATCCCGTTTTTTGTGGTTCTGAGCGAGTTTTGAGGACATCAGTTAGGCTTTTGAAAAAAGATTTTTTTTTCAGGAACAGTATGTGGCAGCTACTTCGAAACCAAGTGGACCTTTTGGAAGAAACCCTATCTGTTTTGGTTCTAGTTCTCGCCATTACAGACCTGTGTTGTTGTGAGTTGGTTATTGATCTGACTATATCTCCTGTAATGGAGCCCAGTGCGGACCTCTCTTATATCCTTGTAGTCGCTCCAGATCTAAATGGTTCGGCTACGCCCACAGCTTCCCAGATACCTTCTTTGGCTCGTGAAGCCCATGCACGACCGACAAGCTCTGATGGAGTAGGGGATTTGTCAGCGCCAGACACTTGTGGAGCAAGTTTTACAGCGATAGACCCCCCTCCACTGAAACCAGGTCATGTTGTTTTGCAATCAATCCCTCTCTCAAGATCTGAGAGGTCTTCCAAGGTTGAGACTTCGATTGGAAACTCTGAGGTTGAAGGAGTAGCCCGTGGTAACTCAAAAAAATATAGACTGTGGAAGAGATCGCGACATGGTGCGTGAAAGTTTACACAAAGAGATTCCATCCCCATACCACAAGTAGTGGTAAACTCTGATCCTACTCAAGAGCCGCCCTTTGAGGACTTTAGTTTTAAACATGACATTACGAAATAGGATGGAGCGGTGTTTGTTGCCACGAGTACCTCATTGGTTCATAATTAAAGGTATTCTCTTGGAACCCATCCTATTTCGTAATGATGACATTACGAAGACTATTTGCAGGGTGGCAAGGTGACATGCTACTTCTGCAGGCGACCAAAATCCATTCTTGGACTAGTACTTTGTGGGCCTTGATTGGAGGCTCTAGACTGACGGAGTATAGATCTGTTGATGCGATTGACAATGCTTGAAGGATACTTGTGATATGGAAATGGAGACTGCTTTGTTTTTATTATGGAGCTGGCATGGTCGCACATGTTATTTGTTTTGCTTAAGGAGAGGCAAACTGGGGAACTCAGAGCATTCACAAGTGTGTAAGGGCCCAAAGATTCAAGTCTCAGACCGAGAGTTTGGGAGGATATGCGAATTGCCAACCAACATTTTTGTTCACTGCCTTGGTTGATTGGAGGGGACTTCAATGTTACTTTATTTGCATCAGACCGTCTGTGTTTGTGTGGCCGCTAAGATATGGGATCCGAGGCCTTTGTAAATATTATACAAGAATTGCAGTTGGAGGTGTTAGATGCACAAGATTGTCGTTATACTTGGCGAAACTTGGAATCAAAGTCGAGAATTGACTGTTTCCTTTGCTCATCGCATCTGTCAGTTGCTGTCCCACTCTCTTAGGTCAATGGCCTCCCACGTTCGTGATCGAATCACACAACATTGGTATGGTTTTTGTGTAAGGGATTCATTCCTCACACTTTTTTTTTGATTTGAGAAGGTTCGGCTATTATAAGAGGGGTTCAAGGAGAAGGTCGGGATTGCTGGCTTGTAAAATTGAGGCACTAAGATCTATGCTTTTTGAGCTAAAGACAAAAGTGTGAGCGATAAGGGGAGCACATAGGGAGGCAACACAATCTGCAGCTTCTTCTTCGGACATGATGGAATATGCTCAGGATCTTTCTCCATCTGAGTTGGTGGAGAGAGGTGCTCATTTGAAGATTACCCAGGTTGATAAGAAGATAGAAACTGAGCGGAGGCAGAGGTCGAGATAACGTTGGATTAAAAAGGGGGATGCCAACATGAAGTTTTTCCATTCCATTGTGAACGGAAGGAGGCATCACAACCACATTTGCTCAATGAGAGTGGGGGATGACCTCTTTGAGGGAGATAAAGATGTAGGCAAGGCTGTGGATTTTTTTCACAATATGAGCAGGAAGGGACCCAATTGCACTTGGCAGTGGAGAGGTGTGGGTGCTTCCGTGTTGATTGAGGAGTAGATAAGTGCACTTATCAAGGATTTCTTGATGGACGAGATCAGATATGCGGTATGGGATCTCAATGCAGACGGTTCCCCTGGACCAGATGGCTTCCAGCGTTCTTTTTAATGAGTTTTGGCCCCTTGTGAGTGGTGACATTTTTGAGATGCTGAAATAATTTTCAATAGGAAATCATGGTTTTGATAGATTGAATTGCTCATTGTTGTTCCTCCTCCCAAAGAAAGAGATTGCGATACAAATCAAAGAGTTTAGGTCGATTGCACTCTCTAATGTGGTCTACTTGATTGTTGGCTAATCGCCTAAGTGTTACTCTTGGTGGACTAGTAGATAAAGTGCAAACGGCTTTCATTCCTGATCGGTTGATGATGGACAACGTGGTTGCAACCTCAGGGATTATTTGAGACTGGAGGCATAGGAATGTGAAAGAACTATTGTGGAAGATTGAATTCTCAAAGGCTTACGATTGTATCGACTGGCGTTTTTTGTGGGGAGCCTGGTGAAGAGGGGCTTTCGAGATCTATGGTTCTCGTGGATGAGGAGATGCATCACCACTTCTTCATTATCAATCCTAATTAACAGAAAGCCTAAGGGAGGATTTTTCCAACCGCAGAGAGGGGTCATGCAGGGATGCCCTCTTGCTCCCCTACATCTTGTTCTTGCTGTGGACGTCTTGGCTTTAATGATTAGGAGAGTGGTTCAGAGTGGCAGCACCACATGCTACTACAATGAGGATATTTCCATCCCACTTCTACACAAGGCCTCAAATTTCGATTTTTATCACCATTTTTGTGAGGGACCGAAATGAAATTTCAGCCATTTTGTTCCGTTTTTGAACTAGGGCCCCCATATTTCGGCCGATTTAGGCCATTTTGGCCGAATTTCGGTCACCCACCGAAATCAAAATTTGACTGAAGTTTGCCGAATATCGCCGACAGGCGAATGAATGCAAATGAATGCATTAACTGACATATTTGAGGAGCTATTTGGGCTCAAATAAATAGGGCTAAGTCCACTTTTGTTCCTTTTGGCCTGTTTGACCACGAAGTCGTTGAATGTGCGGGAATTATTTCAACGCCTCAAGGGCATTTCTAATTAGCTATTTGGTCCTACCCCTTTCCAGCGGGAGGTTGTGTTCGAATTGGCCACCGGTGGTTGAGCGGCTTGAAAAAAAGTTGGCATGTTAGAAGGGAAAGTGCCTTTCACGTTGAGGACTTTTGGTCCTTTTGAAGGAAGTCATGCCCTCGATTCTCATTTTTTCATATCCACCCGTGTCCTCCCGTGGGGGTGAGAAAAAGAATTGAAGCGTTTACGAGAAATTTTTTTGGAGTCCTTCGAGCGGGAGCTCCTTTGGCGTTCCTTTGATTAGTTGGGATACTATTACGCTGCCCATGGATCGGTTGGACGTCCGCAAACTAGATGATATAAAGAAGTCTCTTCTAATCAAGTGGGCAGCTAGAATCTGGGGGGATGGTACCAACCTTGTTTGCCATATGGTTAGGAAGGTTTACGACCTTCCCTCGACTCCATCCACTAATCCACGATCGCAACATTTTCCTACGACATTCAGGAGATGATTTTTTACTGTGTTGCATGAGTTGCATGCTCAAGTACCTTCCATTGGTGATGGCTATTCTTTCATATTCCAGTTGGATGACTGGACGAGTTTTGGTCCCTTGTATTTGTGCTACCTGTGTCTTTTTTCTTTGGCCTCTAACCGTGATACTTGTCTGAAAGATGTCTAGGGTAACAACTAGTGGGCTCTGACTTTTTGGCATCGCGAGACCAACATAAGGGAGAGATCACTGGACTTGGCTGATGGAAACTTCTCCGTTAATGAGGCTTATGTGGCAGTAATTGCTTCTCGTGGATCTTCTCCGACATATAGAGAACGTGATTATAATTTTGTCTGGACATTGCGAATCGCTCTAAAAATAAAGTAGTCCTCTGGAATCAACATTGGGAGCATACAATAACTAGGAGGCGATGTGCCTCTTTCCAACATGGTAGGGATAACTCCTATCCTATTTATAATTCAGAGCCCGAAGATCTTGACCATCTCCTTTTTCCTGCACGAGAGTCCAGTAGGTATGGGACGAAGGCAATGATTGCTTGGATATATCCCACAACTCGGTTATCTTTTTGGATCAGTCTTGCGACAAACCCGTTTATATCTCTTGTGGAGGTTTGGAGGCTGATTGTGGTGCTTTGCACCATTCTGCTTTCACGCAATAATGTTGTATTTAAAAATGAGCGATATTATGTGGAAGATCTTTTATCTCTGTCTAGATCCCTCCTCGAGACATGGCTTTTGTAAGTTTTTATCGTTCCAGTAAATTCTGGATGGGCACCATTAACAAGTGTTTCCCCCTTTTTTGATTAAAAAAATCATTCCTAGCTAATGATCGTGAAGCGACCACCAACGTTTCCAGTGCAGCCACATTCATGTGTGGAAGCCTAGGTCAACGCTAGGTTGGACGACCAAAAGAAACTCTTCTCGGGTGCTCGTAGGGGTTTGCATAAGGGAAGAGAGATGGCTAATAAATGCTATGGAAGGCATTGAGAGCTCCATTGGGTGTGGTTTTGGGGGTGTGATGTTATTCAGATGTGGGGATCACTAGTGAGTGCCTGTGGCTTATCCGATGACGAGGTTTCGAAGCTGCTTACGTCCACTAGGAGGGCGGAGGGTTGGGTGCACTGGAGACTTCCTCGACTGAGGGATAGAGCGATTGATGCACGCACGCTGAGGAATGTCTTCATCAGGAGGCTCCCTTTGCTTGGGAAAAGGCTCGAGGCAGTCCAGTCGATGGTGGCACAGTTGTTACGCACCACTAGTATCCTGTAAGATGGGCTCCAAACAGTCAATCGCTTGATGTGGCGGTGGTGAAGGATGTCAGCATGCCATTGATGTTCTCCTTTGAGGCTAGCTTCCATGGGAGTGTCATGCGCTTGGAGGTGTGGGAAGCTCCTTCGTCTTCTTTTGCTTCCACGAATGAGCATCTGAAGCAGCTGATCCGATTGCCAGAGTCAGTGTTGCCAGAAATGGAAAGTTCGTCCCTTCGTGGTTTTGAAATACCATAGAGGGTAGGCAGAAATGGAAATGAAAACTCCCGATGCGGAAGCGCACGTCTCTCGGAGGATTCGAAGATCTCTGAGGACAGGAAGGCATCGCACGTGGTTGTGCTTCTCGGGCAGTCGGTTGTCGGGCATGGGGGGTTGGGTTTGTAGATCTTGAATGGGCCAGAGACATGCTCTTTCGGGTGGGCGCCCTCGGGAGAGCTGGACCCGATGACGGTTAGTTCGATTATACAGAGCGTGTCGTCTGGTACTCAACCGTGGGAGGACCCGATTGTGGGAGGACCAAAGCTTCGAAGAGGACGTGTTGGGACCAACTTCTTTCCGAATCATTTCGGGCCAAGTTGCAAAAAGCGGTAGTCGGTACTCGGCCGGTGGGGTCATTGACTAAGGATTAACTTGCAGTAAGGCGAGTAATCAGATTTAGTTGGCCATTAGTTGATTTTGAATTTTTTAATTATTTTAAATATAAAAATCAATTTTTACACATATTCTTATATATTTACATTGATTTATACATTTTCTATACTATCATAATGAAATAAAATAAGTATTTGTCTTTAATTATAACATTTGCCTTTACCTCCCTGAGCGTATCGGTTTTTTTCTATGGCTCCTTAGGCGCAAACGTCTAATGACGCGGGACCGCTGCATGCGGTTCTTGGGGGCTGATATCGAGTCCTGCTACCTTTGCAGGGTGGCCGTCGAGTCAGTGGATCACCTATTCTTCCAATGTCAACACGTTGCGGATTCATGGCTCGACCTGGGTCTCGACTGGGTCGACGCGTCTTCTTTCGACACATTTTGGGCAGGGTTCCTTTCTAACCCCCACAGACCGCTGGTGGAGCTGTTAGGTCCTTTGGCGTTACTGTGGTGTATTTGGTTGGAGAGAAACGCATTGGTGTTCTCGGGCTGCAGATTCTATACGGAAAATATGTTAGCGCGGTCCAAGGCTTTTGTGGAAGCCTGGTCATCTTTATGACCCTTTGCTTGTATCCCTTTTTCTTTTCCTTATTCTTTTTTAATAGATTGGGGAGGGCACCATAGCGTGTTACCCCCTCTTTTGGTCCTCAAAAAAAATTATAACATTAAGCATATTAGAATAAGTTTGCTTTTAAAAAAATCGAAAAAATAAAAAGCCTCTATGTAAAAGTCGGCCAAGTAGATAGTCGGGTTAAACGACTAATGGCCAACTAGGCCTAGTCGAGTCGGCTACCCCCCGACGCGACTAGTTGGGCCGACTAATCGTCCTAGTTGGCTGACTTTTACAATAGTGGTTCTGGGAATCCGAATCTCTTATCGGATTCGGGCAAGGGGTATAGCAAAGGCCCGCTGCTTCTTTCCAGGGAGTGTTTCTGGGGTTGGGCGAAAATTTCTGTTTCGGTGAACCTGATGGCCCAATTGAAGAGGTGGTTTCGTGATCGTCCTTCGGGCATGTGTACATGCTTCCAATTGCTCCTCCATCCCTTGAAAGTGTGGGCTCGAGGTCTCTCCTATATTTCCTCTTTTGACGATGCGATCTGTATTACGGTTGGATGGGGGGACTCGCAGTGGGAGGCATGGAGCTGTGGGGTGGGGGTGTTCGGGGGAGCCTCCATGGTGGGGGCGCAACACGCTGAATTTGTAGCTTCGGGACGGTTTGGGTGGTTTTACATCTGTCGATGTTTAAAGGACCAAAGGAGGTGCTGACTATTTGAGACCTACAGGAGGCTCGAAACACTTGAGGCGGGCTGGAACCAGGGATTGCAGGGGTAAAATCTCTTTGCAGGTGTGGGGGACTATTGGAAGGCGACTGAAGCGTGCCTTGCTTTGCTGGAAATCTTGATCATGGAGCCGAGAGGTCTGCACGTCAGGCGGGTTGTGGTTGGGGAAGAACACGAGTAGGAGGTAGAGGATGCTGGCATGCAGGAGAGTGGAGCAGTCAGGTAGGGGCTAGAAGGGGATGTGGTTGCATGCCTGGGATAGGTGCCGCCTACTGGGGCTGTCTCTGTTTTCCAATGAATATGATAACTTGGAATGTGGGAGATATGAGGTGGCCTAAAAAGAGGATTGCGATGTGGAGTATGGTCCTGGATATTGGAGGAAGCAGGCTGATAGAATTCCGAGCAATGGGATTAGAGGGGGCATCTGGAGGCTTGATGATTGGGTGGAACGGAGACAAATTTGAGGTGGTGGACGTACCTGTGGGTAGACACATTCTCTCTATCTTGTTACAATGAATGGAGGATGTGGTTAGGGTGGTGATTTCTAATGTACATGGACCATGTAGCGGTGTGAGCATTGTGCGACTGATTGATGAGTTGTCTTTGGCATGTGCGAGGTTCCCTGGGAACTCGTGGATTGTGGCTGGTGATTTCAATGTCACCATCCATCTCAAGGATCGTCCGAGAGGTTCCGATGGATGTGACGTATGGTCAACTGAGATTATGGGCATGATTGGTGATCTCAGGCTTCAGATCGGGGACGCCTTGGGATGCATGTACACTCGGCACAACTCAAGATCGAGGTCTCGGCTTGACAACTTCCCTCTCTCCTCCAAGGTGCTGCTTACATTTCCTTTGGCAGGGGCCTATGCCTTGCCATGAACGCACCGTGATCACATACTCATGCTCTGGTCTTCTGGGGAGGGCGTCTGACCTAGATCCTTTTTCCGTTTCGAAAGGACGTAACTGCTGAAGGATCGTTTCTGGGAGTCAGTGACCACCTTTTGGCTGGTTGCCAACCATCTAGGCCAACTACCACTCGGTTGGCGTCGAAGTTGGCTGCTTTGAGGAAGTAGTTAATAGAATTCCAAAAATCTAATCGGATGCAACGACTCTCCAGACGGTTGAGGGCTCAGGAGGAGGTTTGTAGGCTTGATAGTCTAGACAATGAGACAACGCTGACAACAGAAGAGCTTGACGAGAGGGGCATTCACCTGGGTGAGATCCATTTGGAGGATAAAGAGGTGGCGTGGAGGCAGAGATCCATGCAACATTGGCCAAGGGTGATGCAAGTACGCGGTTTTTCCATGCCATGGCTAGCGATTGGAGGTGCAAAAGTTTCATTCGTTCCATTGATGTTGGTGGTACAGTGGTCCATGGGGACCAGGCTATGGATGCAACACTCCAATCTCATTTTCAGGTCTTTAGCAGGAGGGGTGCACATGGTGGCTAGGGTTGGCGGGGAATAGGGCCCTCGAGGATCTCTGACATCCAAACGAGCTCTCGTATTCCAGATCTCGGAGGAGGAGGCCAAGATGGCATTGTTCCAGCTCAACGTGGATGGAGTGCCCGGTCTAGATGGTTTCTCCGTTCTCTTCTACAGGGAGTTCTGGAATGTGATCAAGAGTGATGTCATAGATGTGCTACAAGAAATTTACGTTGGAAATCACGGCTTCGAAAGGTTGAATAAGGCCCTGATGTGTTTGGTGCCAAAGGAGGTTCCTAACTAGGTTGAGGACCATTGGACTATAACGCTTTCCAATACAACATGCCTCATTATTGCATGATCCTTGCTAATCGCCTGAGGGGGGAGGTGCTACCAGACATTTCTCTAGAACATATGGCATTTTTGCCTGGCAGATTTATGGTGGATGGGTTGATGATGGTGTCGGAAATGATGTCAGATTGGAAGAGAAGTAAGAACAAAGGTTTACTTTGGAAAGTTGATTTTCAAAAGGAATATGGCTGCGTCTACTAATGTTTCGTATGGATTTCTTTAGTAAAAAAGGGGGTTCCCGAAATTGTGGATATCATATCAAGAGAGGTTACGATTGCCTCATATGCTGTGCTCACCAATGGCAGACCAGAGGGGGGGCTTGTTTCAACCCCAGAGGGGAGTCAGGCATGGGCGGACTCTTGCTCCTTTGCTTTTCGTTATTGTGGTTGACACGCTTGCGGTATTTATGTGGCATACGACAAACACTAAATTGGTGTGGTGGTTATAGGTGTGGCGACATTTCGATACTGTTAGAAAATAGAGAACGTGGAAGCGAATGATAAACAGAGCATGAGAATAAAAAGATAAACATGGAAAAACACAAGATTTTTACATGGAACCATACTGCCTCAGGAGCAGGATGAAATCACGGGAGAAGCCTTCAAAGGGGCGGATATTGCATTCCTTTTTCTCTATGGATACAGGAGGTCTGGGGCTCCTTATATAGCCTCCACGGAGCCTCCAAGTCCCACCACTGATAGATGTGAGACTAAACACATGGATAGGGTAAATGGATCCTGGAGGTATCCATTTACCTATCTACAACTCAAGTGGTGCACAACCAAATACTCCAACACTCCCCCTCAAGCTGGAGCATTCAATGCTCATCTTGGACAAACAGAAAGAAACTCAACTCACAATACATGACACTACAGACAATATCAACTCAACGCGTACAACTGTCGGCTGCTGCCGAGGACATTGCTTCTCATGACGTGTATGTGAGGAGGACGAACGAGCTTGAGTGTGGGTCAGCTGAATCTCCTCGTCGAAGAGCATGTGCTCTGAACTGCGCCTGTCAGAGTTACTGTAACTGAAATAAGTCTCCTCGTCGGAGTACTCTGGGTCTCTCCCATATGGCTTAGAGAATGGTACTCTACTCTGGAGTACTTATGATATCATATGAAAACTCTGGACGACAAAACAAGAAGAATGATGAGGACCACGAACAAATGATGGCAAACTTGTGCTCATTTGAAAAGAAGACTGCATCCATGTGCGTGTCTGAACTGAAGACTCAGAACCAATCGTCGAGTCTGAACTATAGAGTCTGGAATACTGGTTGGCCATGCAATCTGGGCTGGAGAATCTGGATTTGAATAAACCTGTGACTCTACATATACTCCCCCTTTCTCCCATACTAGTCGGAATATATGCCATCGACTACGTTGGTAGAAGACAAGAAATTGGGGATAAACAAAACCAATTAGCCGATCACAAACTTTTCGGCTTCTCAAATCACCATTTTTTTAAAGCCGTCTCATCTCTTTTTCTTCCGGCTTTTACAACAACTTTTTTTTTCATTTTTTTTCTAAATAAGCCTGACATTTTTTTAAATACGGCATTTCAAATATTTTTTTTGAGACACACATTTTTTAAGCTGTTATGTTTTTTTGCTTTTCACTTCCTTTTTTCTTGCGTACGATATTTTTTTTGTACGCATCTTTTCTCTATTTTTTAACAAAGATTTTCCTTTTTTTTTAAAAAATTGCGGCCCAGAAAATAACCCTATCTAGGGTTTTGGAAACCCTTCTAAAAAAACAGCCACCCCCATACGATGGGGGCTCCTTTCCTATAGATGGTACTGCTGCTTGGAGAGGTGCTCGAGACCTCCTGGTCGATGGAGGAGATGGGCATCATCACACATGTACTTCGGAGTTGGGGTTCAATCCACGCCTCCATCGATTGGAGAAGGGAGGCGGCACCGCCTGGACTTGCGTGTGAAGGAGGCGCCACTCGATACCGCCTGAGCCAAATGGAAGGAGATACGGGGCGGCCTGGAGATGCGCCGCGGGAGGATGCGCCTAGGGGAGAAGCTATTGGTTGAAGCATTGGACCAGGAACGTACGAGGAAGGCGCGATTGGGGCTTACGCCTGGTTGTTGGGTTGGAAGGGAAGAAGCGCGCCACCTGCGCGCATTGTGTGCGCCTGAAGGAGAGGTGGGCTTCGAGAACAGGTGGGCTGCGTCGACTGTTGCAAAGGGGTGCAACTGGACATGAAGAACATCAGGTGGCTTGGGAGATATGCGTCGATCTGCTTCGGGCTTCGCCTCCTGGATCTGCTAGAGGCACAACATGGAGGGCGGCGACAAGAAAGGAGGCCGTCGTCGACCGGAGATGCACCGCTGGAGGCTGCGAGGGCTACAGGCCTGGAGGCTTCGCGCGTGGAGTATGCTTGACGCGAGCTTGCTGGAGATGATGCGTACTGCCTGGAGGCGCCTGAAGGGCTGCTGGATTGAGCACTGCCCCATAAGGGTACGAGGGCGCAACAACAAACCCTGATACCGCATGATGTGCACGCGATTCCTGGATCTTCGACGCAATGAAGGGCTTGGAACATGAACAATCTTCCAAAATGAATGTGATCTGCAGCAATAATCTTTCAAGAATAGATCTTCGAACGTGTGAATAAGATACTGACGAATCTTGAACTAGCTTGATCAAGAACAAAACTCCAGAAATTAGGGTTTCAATAGAAACCCTAGAACTTACAAAACTTGAACAAATTTAGAATAATCGAATCTCGAATAATATAAAAGACAAAATCCTCGAGAATCGACCCGCTCTGATACCATGTTAGAAAATAGAGAATGCGGAAGCGAATGATAAACAAAGCATAAGAGAGAAAGGTAAACATGGAAGAACACAAGATTTTTATGTGGAACCCTACTCCCTAAGGAGCGGGATGAAATCACGGGAGAAGCCCTCAAATGGGCGGATATTGCATTCCTTTTTCTCTATGTATGAAGGAGGCCCGAGACTCCTTATATAGACTCCACAGAGCCTCTAAGTCCCATCACTAGTAGATGTGGGATCAAACATATGGATAGGGTAAATGGATCCTGGAGATATCCATTTACCCACCTACAACTCAAGTGGCGCACAACCAAATACTCCAACAGATACCATTGCTGCAATACGTTGATGATACTATGCTCTTCCTTGAGGTTAATATGGAGCAAATTCGTCGGGCATCACTTATGTTGGATATTTTTTGAGATATCTCGGGGTTGCATGTTAACAGAGCAAGGTCTGTGGTTGCTCCCTTTGGCATGTCTGAGCAGGAGGCTCAGGAGGCGGTGCTTTTATTAAGGTGCCCGATTGGTAGCATACCTATTACTTATCTTGGTCTCCCATTGATGGCTAGGTGGCTGCGGTCATGTGATTGGAGACCAATAGGTTAGAGTGAAGGTTGACAGTGTGGAGAAGAGAGACAGAATGGGATGTCTATTCCATAGGGCTAGGGTCTCTTATATAGAGAGAAAACCCTAGAGAGTACAAGAGTAAAAATACATAAATACCCCCAAGGGGTTACGAAACCCGAAGAGTTAAAGGTTACGGAACCCGAAGGGTTAAGGGTTACTGTTGACGCATAGGCTATTTTGTATCTCTTTGTTATTTTATTTTCTTGTTATTCTCTTTATGTAATTTACCCATAGGCTACTCTCCTATATAAGAGAGCCTAGGGCTATGGAATAGAACATCTCATTCACGTTTCCCAACATGGTATCAGAGCGACGGTCCTAGACCGGAGTTCTTGAAACCCTAACCCTAAACCCCACCCGCCGGCCCTCTTTTCTCTCTCTCTCTCTCTCGATCGGCACGCCATCCAACGCCGTCGCCTCTGCTGTGCGTGCTTGTGCGCATCACCAGCGCTTCCCTGGCGCGCTGCAGCCCTCACGATCTGCAGCCCTAGCGCCTGTGCGCTACAGCCTTAGCGCCTGCGCCCTTCCTGTGTGCATCTGTGCACTGGTGCGCTAGAACCGTGCGCATCTGTGCGCACTGGTGCGCTAGATCCGCGCGCATTGGTGCGTATTGCAGTAGCACATCTGCGTGCATTGGTGCGTGTTGAAGTAACGCACTGTGCGCTCTTTTCGCCACAGTTGCACACGCGGGTAGCGGCTTCTTGTTGCCCTTGCGTGTGACCTTTGTGCTCGCGTATCCAGACCATATCCAGACCGTAGCGCGCACATAATCATGGGGGTAGTTGCTTGACGTCTACACAAGCAACTAATCCCGTCTATGTCATTGTAGACAAAGATTATCTTCTCTTAGTCACTCCAGTCTTCCATCTCCAGTATGTCAGAAAGCAAGGCAGATACCACATCTATGGGCGCATTTCGTGGTCCAGCGCCCATCGTCAAGATGGATGGTACGAACTATGAACTGTGGGCAATGCAGTTCATGAGTATGATGAAGTCCACGGGCAAGAAGCATATTCTCACAGAGCCCGAGCCTGCAGAGAAGACTGGAGTTCATGCCTCATGGGAGGCAGACGACGCATATGCCAAGGTGTGGCTATCTGGCACATTGGCTATTGAAATCGCCAATGACATTCTACATCAACCCACAACCAAAGACATGTGGGATATCCTCGCAGCGACCTATTCTCAGGCAAAGAATGAGACGAAGATCCTGCAACTACAACATGATATATTCACGATAAAGCAGAATGGTCGTCCGTTACATTCTCTCTATACATCTTTGAGAGGAATGTTTGAGAAGCTTTATAGCTTCATGCCTCTTACCGCCACACCAGAGCAGCATAAAACATACAGGAATGCAACGATGGTGGGTGTGTTTCTCGCTGCACTTGATCCAGAGTATGAGGCCGCACGTTCACAGATCTTGGCGGACTCGACTATTCCTCCCATGGAGGAGGCTTTTCACAGATTGAGTAGGATAACTGTACCTTCAGCAACTGCTAGTCAGAATCCCTCAGCCATGGCGGCCAACAGGGGCCGTGGTTCTCATTACCAGGGCCGTGGACGTACTCCCCGTGGAAGGGGTGGTCGCACTAGGCCTACATGCTCATATTGTCACCGCATCGGACATACTGAGGACACATGCTACTCAAAGCATGGATTTCCTGCATCTGCACGAGTCGCTGAGCAGATAGAGCCTCCTTCTGCTGCTTCACTGGATCAGCGTTTTGATGATCTGGTTGCCCGCCTCAGGGGCATTATCCCACCATCTGGCCCAGCACCGATGACAGAGAGTCATACTGATGTTGCTGCTTCTGCTTCTGCGTCTGCCTCTACGAGTACTTCAGGTAGTACACTTGCACTTCATAGTAGTAGATCGGATACATTGCCATGGATCATGGACTCAGGCGCTACACATCATCTATGTGGCGACCAGAGTCTACTTTCAGGATATACTCAGATCCCTCCAGGACGGACAGTAGTGATTGCCAATGGCACACATTCCCCCATCACGGGTCAGGGGGAGATTAGATTGACATCCTCTATGCAGCTCAAGAATGTTTTACATGCACCGCATTTTTCTATGAATCTTTTGTCAATCAGTCAGATTACGAAGGATCTCCAATGTCGAGCTGTTTTTGATCCATCTTCTTTGATTTTTCAGGACATCCGTACGGGCAACGTGATTGGTCATGGCTATGAGCAAGGAGGCCTCTATCGTCTGAACCAGACCCCATTTGCCGGAATCACATCTTCTCCTGCTGGACAAGTATCTTCTCTCCTGTGGCATCTGCGTTTTGGTCATCTACCGCTTCAGAAGTTGCGTCTTGTCTTACCTTATAGTTTTTCTCACACACCTATCCAGTGTGAGGCGTGTCAGTTGGGAAAACATCACAGGTCATCATTTCCCAGTAGTCAAGGTCGGAGTAGTAACTCCAAATTTGAGTTGTTTCATGTTGATGTCTGGGGTCCAAGTCGTGTTCCCGATCACCAGGGGCACAGGTTTTATATTGTTTTTGTGGATGATTTCTCAAGAGCATCATGGGTTTTTCTAATGAAAAATAAGTCTGAAGCTGGAAATATTATTATTCAATTTCTAAATGAGATTCAGAATGTTTTTTCCACAACTGTCAAAATTATGAGAAGTGACAATGCCTTAGAGTTATGCACCAATAATCTAGCCAACTACTACTCCTCTAAAGGAATTGTTCACCAAACATCCTGTGCCCATACGTCTAAACAAAATGGGGTTGCAGAAAGAAAACACCGTCACCTACTTGATGTCACAAGGTCACTTCTCATTCAGAGTCATGTTCCGTATTCATACTGGGGTGATGCAGTCCTTACTGCATGTTATCTTATAAATCGTATGCCCTCGTCTGTCTTGAATGAACAGATTCCTTTCTCACTGATTTATCCTGACAAGGATCTGTTCACTCTTACCCCTCGTGTGTTTGGGTCAGTCGCGTTTGTCCATCAGTTGTCGCCCGGTTCTGACAAGCTCTCTCCTAGAGCTGTCAAGTGTGTCTTTGTGGGGTACTCCAGAACTCAAAAGGGGTACAAGTGTTTTGACCCTGTGCGTCGGCGGTATATGATCAGTGCAGATGTTACATTCTTTGAATCCATCATGTATTTCTCAGATTCTGGGAAGATGCAGCCGCCACCTATATCCCCTGACATTGTATTCATGGCACCACCAACATCACAACCGCCACCAACATCTGAACCACCACCACCACCGCCACCGCCATCAATAGTACCTCCGTTACCATTCCATTACACCCGGAGGCCGAATCAAGCTCATGGTCCTGACCAGTCAACTAGCTCGCCTATGGTATGTAATGAGAATATTAATGTTGATGGATCTGACGACATTTCTCAGCAGGGTGCATTACAGGAGCATGGTGATACCACAGAGGACCTAGATATTCCAATCGCTCTACGGAAGCCGAAGAGAAGCTGTGTCCAGTATCCAGTATCAACAGTGGTGTCGTTTGAGAGGCTATCTGGACCATTCAGGACGTTTGCATTGGCACTTTCAGCTACAGCCATTCCACGGAACCATCATGATGCTATGCAGGATGCTAGATGGCGACTAGCAATGGAAGAGGAGATGGAGGCACTTCAGTCTAGAGGAACCTGGAGTTTGGTTCCTATACCTCCAGATGTTAGCCCGGTGAGTTGCAAATGGGTGTTTACAGTTAAGCACAATGCAGATGGTTCCATTGACAGGTACAAGGCACGCCTTGTTGCTCGGGGCTTCACGCAGACATATGGGGTAGATTACCTAGACACCTTCTCCCCTGTGGCGCGTCATTCCACTTTACGGATCCTGCTATCTGTTGCGGTTGCTAAAGACTGGCCACTCTATCAACTGGACGTAAAGAATGCATTTTTGTATGGAGACTTGCAGGAGGAAGTCTATATGCAACAGCCACCTGGTTTTGCTGTTGAGGGGGAGTGTTCCAAGGTTTGCAGATTGCATAAGGCCATCTATGGTCTTAAGCAGAGCCCCAGAGCATGGTTTCAGAAGCTTTCAGACCTCTTTGAGAAACAAGGATATAAACGCTCCAATGCTGATCATTCCTTGTTCGTGCAGAAGACGGCGAGAGGTATCATTGTAATCATGGTTTATGTTGATATCTTGATTACAGGTGATGATGACCAAGGCATTAAGCAAGCAAAGGAAAGGCTGGGGACCGAGTTTGTCACCAAGGACTTGGGAGTCCTTAGATATTTCCTGGGGCTGGAATTTGCTAGAAATCCATATGGATTAGTCATGACACAGAGGAAGTATGTCACAGATCTACTGAGTGAGACAGGTATGCTAGGGTGTCGACCTGCTACGACACCAATGGACCCTAGCATGAAGCTGTATGATGATGACACAGAAGAGGTGGATCAGAGAAGGTACAGAGAACTGGTGGGCAAATTATTGTATGTCACTATCACTAGACCTGATATACAGTTTGCAGTGAGTCGTGTGAGCCAGTTCATGGAGCAACCACGCCAGGTCCATATGGATGCCATACACATGATTCTGAGATATCTAAAATCATCTCCAGGTGCAGGCTTGATATTTAAGAAAGGAAAGGAGATTTCTGTTACAGGATGTGCGGATGCAGACTATGCAGGATGCCCCAAGGACAGGAAGTCAACATCAGGGTTTGCAGTCTATGTTGGAGATGCTCTAGTTTCGTGAAAGAGCAAGAAGCAGACAGTAGTAGCTAGATCCAGTGCTGAATCAGAATATAGGGCTATGGCCCAGGCGAGCACAGAAATGATGTGGGTAAAATCCTTACTTGCAGACCTATGTATTGACATACCTCTTCCTATGAGGTTGGAATGTGACAATCAGGCCGCCTTGTTCATTGCAAATAACCCAGCTTTTCATGAGAGGACCAAGCATATTGAGGTCGACTGTCACTACATACGTGACATGATTCAGAAGGGGTTCATTGCTACATCTCACGTCACATCAGAGAATCAGACTGCTGATATTTTCACCAAGGCATTATTTAAAGGCCCATTCCAGAAGTGTGCGTCCAAGCTGAGCATGATTGATATCTATGCTCCATCTTGAGGGGGAGTGTTGACGCATAGGCTATTTTGTATCTCTTTGTTATTTTATTTTCTTGTTATTCTCTTTATGTAATTTACCCATAGGCTACTCTCCTATATAAGAGAGCCTAGGGCTATGGAATAGAACATCTCATTCACGTTTCCCAACAGTTACGGAACCCGAAAGGTTACAAATATAATTGTAATATAATAATTCTAACACTCCCCTTCAAGTTGGAGCATATCTGTTGATCATGCCCAACTTGGATACTAAGTACATTAGGCGCTTCCTTGGAAGAGCCTTTGTGAGGATGTCTGCAAGTTGAAGTTCAGTGGAGATGTGTGGAGTGCTGATTCGTCCTTCTCGTACTGCATCACGAATAAAATGGCAATCAACTTCAATATGTTTTCTCCTCTCATGGAAAACTGGATTGGTGGCGATGTATGTGACAGACTTGTTTTCGCAGTATAAGGGTACATGAGTGGCGACTGACATGCCAAGTTCTGTTAGGAAAGAAATAAGCCATGTGATTTCACATGTGGCCTGAGCCATTGGCCTGTATTCTGCTTCCGCACTAGATCCGGATACCACTGTCTGCTTCTTGCTTCGCCAAGTGACAAGGTTATCCCCAACAAACATGGCGTATCCTGTAGTGGATCGGCAGTCCTCAGGAGAGCTAGCATAGTCAGAATCTGTATAGGCGGAGATATTAGTGTGTCCATTCACCCCATAGAAAAGTCCACGTCCGGGAGATTCATTCAAATATCGAAGGATCAAAAGAACATCCTGTCAGTGACTGTAAAGAGACTTCTCCATATATTGACTGGCTCTGCTCACAGCATATGATATATCTGGCCTCGTAGCAGTGAGATAGAGTAATTTTCCCACTAAGCTTCTGTATCGTGTTGCATCCTCAAATGCTGGATCAGTAGATGCTGAATATTTTCTCACTTCTGCAGGGATGCCAGATGGCTTGCATCCAAGAAGTCCTGCCTCAGTCAGAATATCGGGGCAATACTTTCTTTGTGAAAGATGGAGCCCCTCTGTAGTGCGTATTACCTCGATGCCAAGAAAATAACGAAGTTGGCCGAGATCTTTCGTGATAAAGACCTTCTTGAGGAAGGCCTTGGTCTCCTGAATACCATCTACATCATCTCCTGTGATAACCATATCATCAACATAGACAGCAAGGATGATCGTGCCAGTAGACTGTCGTCTAACAAAGGCAGAGTAGTCAGATGTTGTCATCTGAAAATCAAGTGTGTTGATCTCCGTAGTGAGCCTGTCAAACCATGCCCTTGGGCTCTGCTTCAGGCCATAAATGGCCTTGCGTAGTCGACATACATGCTCCCCCTCGACTGCATACCCCGACGGTTGCATCATGTAGACCTCCTCCTCAAGATCACCATAAAAAAAGGCATTCTTCACATCAAGTTGATAAATGGGCCAAGCCTTGTTGACAGCAACAAAAAGAATGGTACGTATCGACCCCATTTTGGCAACAGGCGAGAAGGTCTCAAAATAATCAACTTCAAAAGTTTGTGTAAAACCTTTTGCAACAAGTCTGGCTTTCAACCTTTCAATAGAACCATCGGGCGACTGTTTGGTTGTGAAGACCCATCGACATGCCACAGGGCAAACTCCCGGGGGGCACGACACAAGATCCCACGTACCCTGGGAGGTAAGTGCATCCATGTCCTCATCCATGGCCTGTCGCCAACCTTGATCTTGCATTGCACTGAAATGATCTCTTGGAACGGTAATAGCATTAAGAGCATATGCAAATCTCTTGTCACAGCTAGATAAACCATCTGTAGAAGTAAAATGTGACATGGGGTGATACGTATATTTCCTTTTTTGCTTGCGTAGAGCTATAGGAAGTTCCCCAGGTACATCCGGGACAGCAGTGGTGGGAGCACTTGAAGTGGTCATATCATCCTGCATAAAAGGGACAGGCAAAGATACAAACACTGGTGTAGGAGGTATAGAGATACGCTGGCGAGTATAGATGATTGGTGGAGGAGGGAGGTCCAGAGGAATGCCACATACAGTCTGTGTGAAATAACTTGTTTGCTCAAAGAAAGTGACATCAGCAGATACATAGTATCGACGTCCAACAGGATCATAGCAGCGATAGCCTTTCTGGGTACGAGAGTACCCAAGAAAGACGCATTTGATGGCACGAGAGGATAATTTGTCAACTGCATGAAAGTTATGTACAAAGGCAATGCAACCAAAAATTCGCAGAGGTATGGGAAAAGGAGACTCGGTAGGATAAAGTAAGGAAAATGGAGTTGCCCCTTTGAGAACTGATGAAGGAACACGGTTGATGAGATACACTGCAGTAAAGATAGCATCTCCCCAATATTGTTTAGGAACATTCATTTGACTAAGAAGAGATCTGGCAACATTTAGCAAGTGTCGGAGTTTCCTCTCAGCTATACCATTTTATTGAGAGGTATATGGACATGATGTTTGGTGAACAGTTCCCTGGGATGCAAAGAAAGAGGTCAAGTCATGTTGGGTTAACTCAAGAGCATTGTCGGTACGAATGATCTTAACAATGCTAGAAAAGTAAGTTTTAACATATTGAAAGAAATTTCTGACAATCTAATTAATCTCCGAATGCTCCTTTATTAGATAGACCCAAGAAGATCGACTATAATCATCAACGAAAACTATAAAGTAGCGATGACCACTTAATGTGCGGATCGGACAAGGTCCCCAAACATCACAATGAACAAGATGAAAAGCAACAGTACTACGAGACTCAGTACGAACAGGAAACGAAGTTCTATGGTGTTTCCCGAATTCACATGCCTCGCTCTGAAAGGGCTTCAGAGCAGAGAGTTCAGGAAACATCATGGAGATGGCCTTGGCAGAGGGATGTCCAAGGCATCAATGCCATAGGAGCGGATCTTCAGAGATAGATGCAGCACCAACAAAATTGGAGTCTGAGGGTATGTCAAGGTAATATAGGCCGTTCTTCTCATGACCCCCACCAAAAATCTGCCTCGTCCGAATGTCCTGAAAATAACAACAAGACTCATCAAATATCACACGATAATGAAGCTCAACGCAAAGCTTGTGAACTGACAACAAGCTAAGAGGAAAATCAGGAGCACAGTGAACCCCCGAAAGTCTGAGTTTGGAAGAGAATTCCATAGTTCCGACACTAGTAATCTGTGATTGAGTCCCATTAGCAACTCGAACTGACTTCACAGAGGTAAATGGTATGGAAGAGGTGAGCAGACTACCTTCTCCAGTGAGATGAGTAGAGGCGCCGGAATCAATAATCCAAGCTGGAGTAGAAGTGATAGCAGCGTTGGCTATGGTAGCTGAAGAAGTGGCCAGAGCAGCAGTTGTAGTGTTACTAGTGGTGGTAGGCCCTGGAGTCTGAAGGATCTGCATTAGGCGGGAGTAATCTGCATCATTAAGATGAACAGTCTTGCCACTGGAGGTAGGCGATGCTTCTTCTACATCATAGGCATCCTTATAAGCAATATTGGCGTGATAAGAAGGTACGCCAAACTTCTGCCAGCATCGTTCAGCCGGGTGGTTGCATGGGGCAGTAAAGTCTCACCCACGACCACGACCAAAGTCACGGCCTCGTCCAAATTCCCGTCTACGGCCACGACTTGGATCGCGACCGCGTCCTCCTCGCAAGTCGTATCTGCCTCCTCGCCCAGATGAGGCGATGTGTGCAAAGCTGTTGAAGGTAAGACATGAGGCCGGGCAGCGGATGTCTCGAGCTCCTCAAGTCGGCCAAAGATGGCCTTCATTGTTGGCAGTGTGTCTGATATAAGAAATTGCTCCTTCGCTGCATGGTACCTAGAATGCAGGCCATCAAGGAAGCGGTATACTTGCCAGTCAGAACGCTCTTGTATCTGTTTGGTGCAATATGAGGGCTGGAATATTGCAAGCTCCTCATACAGATTGGATAGATGCCTGTAGTACTCGATGAGGGTGGAATCATCCTGAGATGCCGACCAGATTCGCCTGTAAATATCTGCAAGGCGTGACTTTGTCTTCTTTTGGGAGTATGTTTGCTCGAGATCCTCCCACATTTCCTTGGTCGTATTTTTGTAAAGAAGATTTGAGGCAATATGAGCCTCAAGACTGTTGGTCATCCAGTTGATAACCAAATAGTTATCAGTTTGCCAGTTGTCGTATTCTTTGTCCTTTTCATCTAAAGGATCTTTAGTCAAAATGTAAAGTTTCCTCTGACCACCAATGAATACCATAAAAGATCGAGACCAGAGCACGTAATTTTCTGTGCCCTTGAGTTTGATAGTAGTGCCTTGTGCCATAATATTTGTGGCCAAGGGCTTTGTCTCGGTAGAAGAAGACGCCATGGTGGTCTTAAAATAGAAAGACGATCCTGTGATCAACTAAGGATGCATATAAGAGCTAAAAAATGCCCAAAAACTCACATTTGCCCTTGACGAAGGGCTGAAAACCCCCCAATGGACAACATATCTGGATTCTTAGAAGCGATCCGTTATGAGTTTTGGATCTCCAAAGAGTCCTACGGTACCCGTGGAGGGTAGTTGTGGGGCTGACAACCTTCGTAGGAGGTCCTGAAAGCGCCGGGTAGCGCTAGCGGGAGGGCTGCTGCACTAGAGGCGATTGGAGGGCCTTGCGCGGGGCCCTAATTCAGGGAAGAAGACCCGCACAGGCTTTGACGAGGCTTGAAGGTGGAGGTGGGGATTTTAGATCAGAACCCCGGTCTAGGACCGTTGCTCTGATACCATGTGGAGAAGAGAGACAGAATGGGATGTCTATTCCATAGGTCTAGGGTCTCTTATATAGAGAGAAAACCCTAGAGAGTACAAGAGTAAAAATACATAAATACCCCCGAGGGGTTACGGAACCCGAAGAGTTAAAGGTTACGGAACCCGAAGGGTTAAGGGTTACAGAACCCGAAAGGTTACAAATATAATTGTAATATAATAATTCTAACAGACAGGATGGAAGGTAGCTACGTTTTCTAAGGGAGGGAGGTTGATTCTTTTCAAACATGTATTCATTGTCATCTTGATCTTCTTCTACTCTATGAGACTGTTACCTGTAGAGGTCGGCTCTCAGTTGGTGTCTTTGATGAGACATTTTTTCTAGTCTGATGGGAGGTACACGAAGAGGGGGATCCATTTAGTAGATTAGGGTAAGATTACAAGTACAAAGAGAAAGGGAGGTTTGGGGGTGTTGAGATTAGAGGAGATAAACAAAGCATTTGTGGCAAAATGGGTGGTTCGAATTTGGGGAAGTTCGGAGAACCTAGTCTATCGACTCATGAGGAGGATCTATGTGGTTTCTTGTCTTTGCAGACCGTTTAGATACGTGCCCCCTCGTTGCTGTGACAAACTATTATGAAGATCCTCCCGGAATAGGCGGTTAAGCTGTGACCAATTTTTAGGGATGGGGAAAGATTTAAATTTTGGCGTGACGATTGGACGGGAGACGAGCCCCTAAGGGAGCACTTTCCCAGGCTCTTTTCATTGGCATGTAACAGGGATGCACCAAACTGCCAGGCTTGGGAGCAAGGATCTTGGGCTCTCCACTTCTCTTCATTTCTAACCAAAGAGTGGAGGAGCTTCTCAATTTGCAGAGTGAACTTGCAGGCATGAAGGGCCATCAGCTGGCAGTGACCGCTTGATGTGGGGTGATGGACGATCCATGGTGAGGAAGGCTTGCCGCTCTTCACCGATGACAGTGGCCAGGTGCACAACGAGGTCGGACTAAAGGCTCGAATCATATGGAGGAACAGAGTGCCAAATAGAGTCAAGGTGTTTCTCTTGTTATTCATGTTAGGCAGGGTTCTTACCAGGACCTGTCGGGGCCGGCTATTAGGTGATGCAAACGGAAATTTTGGCGACGGATAAAATGAATTTTTATATCGGTGGAATTTTCGGTAGGGAAATGGAGGGGTTGAGAAGAGAAGCTCGTCGGAAAACGAGGGATTTTTGGAGAAGAGAATCGTGAAGACCACGTGGGGAAGGAGAGAGAAGAGAGAGGGAGATAGAGATAAATCTCAAGTTTTATATCAACTGAACTGACTAAACAAGAGCCTATCATCCCTTTACATAGGAGGTGAGGTTACAAAAATAGAAATTCAAATTCAAAATTTAAAACAACTTATCCTATTTTGACTCTAACCGACTAACTACGAAATTCAAATCTCTAACTAATTAATTGAGATCACACGCAATCTCTTTATTTAAATTTAAAAATTTACGACGACTCAAAATAAACGTAAATAAAATTAACGGATAAAAAGTAGAAAAATGCGGCCCTATTTCTCCATCTCACGCTGCATCAACTCTCCTCCGCTTGAAAAATTCGTCTCCCGACGAATTGCTGGATCTGCAGGCTTGGAGGTTGATACGTTTAAATCAACGTTCTCAATCATCCCATGGAAGAACTGGTGCGGAGCAAATGGTGAAATCCATGCGTGCGTGGCGCAAGTGTTGGCGACGTTGTCTTCGTGACGGAAGAGCAGGTGTGGCGCACATGCGGGCCCCCATCCAGGTTTCATCCCTTTGACATGGTGCTCGAAGAACTGATGGAGCATCTTCATAACGATCGACTCGGCCTTTGGAGAGTCCATAGCAAAGTAATAGCACAAGGAGAGTAGAGGAGGGGTTGTGTCCAATGAATCAAGCCATGAGGCCTTTAAATAGGTGAAACCCAAGGTCCTAATCCTATTTGGATA
Organism: Ottelia alismoides; assembly: GCA_037367405.1. NCBI lineage: Eukaryota > Viridiplantae > Streptophyta > Magnoliopsida > Alismatales > Hydrocharitaceae > Ottelia > Ottelia alismoides. Next base: position 46,269 of record JAZKJV010009783.1, read on the forward strand.
AGGAGGCCTTCCAGATTCTTTTTTCAGCCCTTCTTTCAAAATATTTCTGCTCCAGGGGTTTGGCATGCAAATTTTGTACCCTTTCATTCCTTGTTAAGTTATCTCTTCTTAACTTTCCATCAGCTTTGGCCTCTTCGCAAATAGTTTTTACAAGGGGTGCTCTTTTGCAATTTCTCACTAAATCCCAGACATCACGGGATTTTTTCTTGGGAAGCAATCCAGGAGTCTGAAGGACTCGGTCTCCTTTCCCCTGATGGAAACGGTGTCGAACCTAATCCGAGGGTTCCTGCGGCTTCGTCGGCTGGAGTTCGAGTAAAGGCGGTGCTAGCGGGATCGGTTTGGGAGGACGACAACAAGGGGGGGGGGAGGGCGATCGCGGGTAGCGGCGGCGGGCGGGGGTGTTGGCGGGGGCTCGCGAGGCGCGAGGGTGGGGTCGGGAGGGGGTTTTGCTGGGGGTGAGGGGGTCGCGGCGGGAGGGGAATCTGGGGTTGGGGGGGGTATCACGATGGATCCTGGGCGGGGCTAGGGGGCATAGGCGATGGCGCATAGATGGCGGGGGGCGGCGAGGAATCAAGGGCGGGTGGGAGTGGTGGCGACGGGGCTGCTTGCGTGGTTGGGGGCGTGGGGTTCGCGGCTGGTGGGATTTCTGGGGGTGCGAGGATGATGGGACGGGGCGCAGGGGCTAGGGCCTGGGCCGCAGGGGCAGGGGCTTCGGGGGAGTCGGGAATAAGTGATGTTGGTGATGGCGCAAGAGGCACGGGGGCGGCTGTGGGAAGGGGTAGCGGCAGTGGGATTGGGGCTGGAAGTGCGGGGTTGTCAACGGGGATGGTAGGAGGCAGAAGGATGTTGTTGGGACCCTGCGGAAGGGTCGTGTGTGGCCCGGAACTCGATTTTTCCAACGATTGCAGATCTGAAAATACCTGGACAGCAAGCAGGTCGGCATTTCAGCGAATAAATCATTAGCGACGGCATTTTTTCCCTCTGAAATGGGCTGGACAGCGGGTGTTTCGTCATCTTTCCCTTCTGGAATGACCTGGACAGCGAGTAAATCCTTGTCGACAGCGAGTTTTTCTTCGTCAAAACTCTGGACAACGGCTTTGGTAGTGGAAGACTTTGATAGGGCGGCGCACATAGCCTCGAATTCAGCCATTATATCTCGACATTTGGACTTGGAAATATGAAAATCACGTCGTGAGTCCATCTCCTTGTTGTAAGCTTCTTCGGCTCGTCGTTTCCACTCCGACGAATAATGGTATTTTATCGCATGTCGGCACGAATGTCTAGACGGATCGTCAGATCGTGAGGACGATCTGTAGGCGATGCTCTGATACCAAATGATGCAAACGGAGATTCGGCGACGAAAAAAAATAAAATTATTTGGATAGACGAATTTCGGTGGAGAAGAAATAGAGGGCTTGAGGAGAGAAGCTCGTCGGAAAAACGAGGGGTTTGGAGGAGAGAAACGTGAAGACCACGTGGGGAAGGAGAGAGAAGAGAGAGGGAGATAGAGATAAATCTCAAGTTTTATATCAACTGAACTGAGTAAACAAGAGCCTATCATCCCTTTATATAGGAGGGATGAGGTTACAAAAATAGAAATTCAAATTCAAAATTTAAAACGACTTATCCTATTTTGACTCTAACCGACTAACTACGAAATTCAAATCTCTAACTAATTAATTGAGATCACACGCAATCTCTTTATTTAAATTTAAAAATTTACGACGACTCAAAATAAACGTAAATAAAATTAACGGATAAAAAGTAGAAAAATGCGGCCCTATTTCTCCATCTCATGCTGCATCATTAGGTGTTGAAGATTGTGAGTGTGACAGATGTAGATTGGGTGTAGAGGACTTGGATCATTTGTTCTTCTCTTGCTTTCTCTCGGCGCAGGTTTGAAGCAAGACAAACATTCGGTGGCTCAGGGTGGGGATGGCTATATCTTTTGGCATTGTATTAGATCGATGTGCGGCAATGGCCACGAGGATAGCTCTTACCCATTCACAATTTTCTGGGCAATTTGGTGCGGCATTGTCTATGGTCAAGTTCTCTACTCGGAAATTGTTCTTAGACATTGTAGAATGTTGTGCGACTCTTGGAGCCATATAGTGTGATGCCTTGTACTCATTTTAGTTTTTAATTTAATTTTCACGTGATGGATCCCCTCTTGGAGGCACCCTTTTTCTTCTAAAATACAGTTTAAGTGGGTCTTGGACCGTCACTATCCGTGCTCAAGTTTATTCTAACCATATTTCAGGCTATATAATGTGCGACTGAAAAGATGTGTAGAAGTGGCAAGCTCATAATTTATAAATCTGATTTTTGGATGACGGTGAGGATACCCTTCTAATCCTTTGTTTGACCTGCCTCTTGGCTTCTTAAAATAGATTTGCAATTAGCCTTATGCAAAGAAATGAGACTGCAACTACTTTGTTATTTATGTAGATTCACGTGTTTTTGCAGCAGGGCAGGACTGCTAATCTATAAGATGAAGATTCCAGTTGGATTGAAACCACATATTATAGAGATAAGCACGTAAGATGACCATGCTGACATGCCTTCACATACTAGGCAAGTCCACCCGTGGGTTTACTGTTGGAACTATTTTCCTGCACATATAGCATGGAATTTAGAAATAACCGGTCTGACGTTTATGATCCTAAACGCCTAGATTGATGTAAATCTGTATATGAAAGGTTGAATATACCCAAGTACTGCTTTTAGTTTCATTATTTCTTAGTTATAATTAACATTTAATCTCATTTCATCTGCTTGGAGAGGACAGAAGGTGCTCTGAGGAAAATGAAACCTAATTGCTAGCATTTGAAGCCTTATCCTTTGTGTGAATTATTTTCAAGTATTTGTGTGTTCTAAGGACATAGGTGAATATCTTCACCACTGCTGTTTATTTTATGCTTCATTTTTTTGCTGACAAATAGCTTCCTTGTGTAAAAGATAATAAAGCTAGCGGGAACACAAATCTCAATTTGCGTGTAAGAGTATTAAGAATGGGACGCATCTGTAATCTGGAAAGTGTGCAAGCACATACAAACAATACCACAGATTTAAATACTTGAAAGAAGTCAAGAATACAAGACTACTTTCTAATAGCATATCCTCAGAGGACATCGGACATCATAAGGGCCCTGTTGATCCTGCTCCTGATTCTCGGCATGGTCTGATGGAATCGAGGGCTGACAATGAACTGAAGTAATTGCTGAATCTTGGATGTCAGGAGTGTAAGGAGCCTGCAAGGTGGGATGATGAGGGTGAAGAAAATCATACAGATCCCCAGCTCCAGCATGGGTATCCTCCCCGACTCCCTTCAGGTATGGGGATCTCACCTTCTCCCTTCGCAACTTCAGATTTTTGGTGGGGAAATGATGGTACCTGAAAGTGACCAGAGTCATACCTGCTTATAGGAATTTCCTTGGATCGGATCGTCCATCCTGTTTTGAAGAAAATAATAATGTTATCATCTCCATCAGCACTAGCAATTATTGCTATTTTATTACCTGTGGGCTAAGCTGTTATAGAATGTTCTGTTCATTTGTTATGTCAATAATTTAATGGCAATCACGTTACCCTGCATTTGTCCAGTTCCGGCAGGTGTAAATTATTGGCAACATGCAAGGAGACTGTTGTGTGCAAGGAATACCAACCAAGCATCAACTGGGGTCCCTCTCTTTCTTTCTCTCTATCAATTATTTACATACAGTATAGTCCTATATCAATTAAATTCATAGTTTTTCCATATCCATGTGAACTTGCTGAATTTACATCATATACTCGTCTCTTACAATTAACTTTTTGGTTGAACGTAATTGATTTGGAATAAAGATACATCCACGTGGAATTATATAGTGAAATAGTTCCATCTCAAAATTTCCTCAGTTTCTACTCCAACTTTTCTCTGCCCCTTCAAGCTCCATACATCCCACTCATCCTTTGTGACATATCTTTGCAGATGTGCATATGTAAATTTGATTTTACATGATATTTTCGCAATTCTGGTAGTGACGGTGGTGACGAAAATCTTCGAGTTCTAAAGAACTGGAAATCAAGCTCCACCTCATTATATGAATACATTAGAAAAAAAGAAGGCACATTTGTGGTCGAGATGAGTGGGAAGGGAGAGGGGGAGTGGGAGGGGAGAAGGATGTGGGGGTAGAGCGAGGGATCGTGAGAGGTGCTCTGGTTGTCGAAGGATTCGGTATTGGTGCATGATCATAGGAGGCAATGCTTCATGTAGAATGGGGGGCTTTGAGGATGTTGTTGCCTTTGTTAAGCAGGTCAGGGAGTTTATGAATCCAATTCCATGTTCTCTAAGGATTCGTCACCAAAACATCCATGGATCTTCCTTAACTTTGCAAACTCACTGGTCTTCAACCAAGTCACCAACATTTTTGTTATCTTGTTATGATGAGGCCTTTAAGGACAACATCTTTGATTTATGTGGGTTTTTGGTGGTTGGGTATGGCTCTTATATCTTTTGGTGAAGATCTGTCTTGCATGATGGTGCATTGGGTGGGCCTTTGTTGGTGGGGTTTCTTGTGGTTGCGATGCAACTACCCCATCCTGTTCTATCTGTGATTGATTCATGGTGTTCTATGGGTGGGGTAGATCAAGCTCAGTTACTCAATTGGGACTTGCAAAGAGTGATGTGGGGTTGCCAGGGTGGTGGTTGAGTTGAGACAATAAGAGATGCCATTATTCCCTTTAGTGCTAGTCTTGTTCCTGGTGGATTATCCCTTCATGATGTGGATTGTCGTTAATGGAGCAGGTCGTATTAGCTACATTATTTGACTAGAGAAAGAATACTGTTGGCATGGTAGCGACTACTCTTGTGAACACGACAATCAGATTTTTCATGTTATGCTTCTTAAGGTATACAAGAGGTGTGTGGCAATTTGTATAGCACCATCAACACATCTAATTCATAGCACTAGAAATTTTGGGATTAAACACATGAGGGCTGTATAATTGGATCTCAGATGTATTCAGTTGTCCAATTGGTGAATGTTTATGTGCAACCGATCTTTATCTCCTTATCACCATGGTGATGTACACACTATGTCACTACCTCTCTCCTTTGCCTTTTTCCTTTCGGATATTAGGCACCCCAAGGATGACTGGAAAGCCTCTGTCTCCCCTTGGGTCAAGGTGGAGGGAGGGATGCCAGAGTCCTTCCTCTAAAATCTACACAAGGTCTTGTAATTGGGGAAATATACTAAGGCCCCGTTCGGCAAGGAGGGTCCCCCTTAACCCCTCTTTCTCTCTCCATGTGGGCTCCACTTTATTTCTTTTTAAAAAATTAAATAAATCAATTCTCCATCATCAATTTCATTAAAAAATAATATATTATACCATCGTATCATATATAAATTATAAACTACTCCACTTTTATTCACTTTTTCAAACTTCAATACAATAACATCACAATAACTACTCACTTTTTCAAACTTCAATACAATCATATCACAACAAACACACTTCTAACTTACCTCCAGTTTAACCCTCTATCCAAACACCAAAATCAAAAAATGGGTTATCTTCTACCAGTTTAACCTGCCTTAACCTGCTAACCAAACGCACTTTAAGAGTACCCAGCCTGATATTTATGAGGGTTCACAAGCAAGTCTAGCATCGTAGGTCCCAAGATTATTAGACTGAAGACATGCAGTGGAGTGAGAATCGAGAGTTCCGTGCGGTAATGGTCCACCTCTCCTACAATTCGAGATATCTATTGCTTGCCTTTCCCATTTGTGGAAGATGGAAGTCCTACCTCCTCTACTAGTCAGTGTGCTCCATGCCTAGTTTGGCCTGGAGAAAGATCGCCTTTTGCTTCTAAAAATTGATTATTTATTATTTGCATGTGTTGTCCCCCTCTTATTCTTTTGTTAATTGTCATACATTTAATTTTGCCTCTACCTGGAGTTTCAGTTGCCCATGAGGCTGCATACTTCTTTGCCAATGTTTTCTCATAAAAGTTGATCGTTGTTTGTTGTACGAACATCAAAAACAAGAAACCACGATGCAAACTTTGACAACTCTTACGAAAATAATAATCAAAATGAGATCAAGCATCAAAGATGGAATCAACTTAATCTGGTACCATGTGGAAAAATATTAAGAATATGCACACCACCAAGAGAGATAAAAATTATGGTAAATTAGAAAAATGGACCCTTTTTATGTTGGGAACGAACAACCGGATAAAAATGCAGATACACAATCGACCACCACCACGGAAACATATAAAAGAAAGAACAACTAGATATAACGGCGGTCGGTCACTTCTCGCGACCATCGGAGAAGAAAGAACTAAAAGAAGAGCGGGTACAACTTTCTCCGTTCCCTTCTTGTGGTGGTGTGGAGGCAGTGCTTTCCATCCTCTCTATATATAACCCAATTATTACCCCATAATCTTATTCCCTTGATGACTATAAATAGAATACAACTCAACTACCATTAGGATTAGGAATCCCATCCCATTAGGATTTCTAATCACAATATGACTCTAATCCTAAAATTTTACGCAAAGTCCCAATGAAGGGGCTTGTTTACAGATTGTAACACTTTTGCTTGGATTGGCGAATATGCCCTCATTTTGGATCAACTACGAAGGAGAAGACATGCGAATTGTTGTCAAGCTGGCACCTTTCGGAGCACCCAAATCCCAAATTCCACTTCTGTCCTCTGCGATCAACCTGTTGAGCATCTTCTCGGAGAGGATTTTTTTTTTAGATTCTCTGCTTCTACGGATCCCTTCCAAACCTCCCACTACATTCTGGGTTGGAGCTTCAACATGACAGGAGAAGCTACTCTGGACCCTTCATTGTCGAAAGCCACCCAAAAGAATAGGACCATTGCAATATGATTACCCATCTTTGTCGTTATTGTAATAATCGATGCCTCCAGCTTGAGATCTCGTGGAGGACTAGGAGGCACAATACAAGCCGCAGAAATTCCCTTCCATGATCCCATTTGGCACCACCTAAGGATTCACATCCATACGTGTCTATTGGGCACGTATGGCACCGAAACCTCGTGCACTGCAGTACCTCCTCGCGAGTGGGAATGGGTAGGGTGGAGCATGGGGACAGGCCAGTTCGGATCCAACCCTGACCCAACCTGAGAAAAATCGAGCCCGACCGTGATATACAAATAGCCCGGGCCTGGGTCCTAAGTTTAGATAATTTTCAGGAATGGGCCGGGCCCAACCCAAACTCAATTTAGCCTGATGGAACCCGACCCGCCCTTCGTGCATGGGATTTGCGTAATTCCCAAGGCCGTTCTTTCCCTCTCCCAATTGGTCAGTCCTGATTGGATGTTCCAGATGAAACTGAATCTTCATGAATTTAATTGGCTACCTCTTGTCTGGGGCTTCCTGTTATCTTCTCTCCAGCATTATTGGCCACTACTTCAAATTAATGGGTGCCATCCATCTGAGCATCACCATCATCTAATGTGATCTCCTTCCTAGAACAGAGAGGTTTTCTTAAAACCAACATCACAAGAATGATCAATGCTCTGAAATCAAAGCAACTCTAATAACTTGGCTGGCGTTTGTGAATCTGGTTGGGATTTCTGAACCTGAGAGTACAGTAAGCCACGAAGTTTTTAGTTGGTTATTACTAGATTGTAATTGTTAAATTGATTTGAGATAGCTTGGGTCTTTTGTATTGGTTTTTGTTAAGCATGATAGAATTCTTATGCTAGAATTTGCAGCTGCTAATTTATTGAAATATAAGTTAATAGCCGAGCATCATTTTTAATTTTGAACAGACATCACTGGTTTCTCTGAGCTCTGTTCCTGTATTAGGATTTAGGACCTTCAGAATAAGTTTTAATTTTTTTTAAAGACAATAAAATAACAATTCGATTGTGTTGAATCGGGTTGTTTGCCTCAGGAAATATTATTGATGGATCGTGTGCTGATTCAATTATCCAAAGATAGGTCCTATGATGGTATCATGCCACCACAAAAAATGAACGATTCGATTAAACATGTAATCAAAATGGGTGTAGGTCGATCCTGGCCCGAGCCCATGGGCCTTCGGCCGGGCTAGGTCTTGAGTTTGGCAAACAAATCGGGCCTCAACCCCGCCCAAGGCCTGGGTAAATTTGACAGGCCCGGTCCGGGCTTTCATGGTTTGGGCCAGGTCGAGCCCAATACTCCACCCTAGGAATGTGTGGTGATCCACCGAGATATGAAGGTCAACAATGTCCTCGATACGAATCTCAATCGAAGCCTTAGAGACTTTGTCTTGCATGACTCTACGATCACGGGAGCTACCCACACATGACCCACATTGTGGGTACCATGGGGTACCTTGCCCCTTAGCTGACGAGGATTTCCAAGACCACCAAGGCCGCAAACGTTTCAGCTTTGGGGCTTTCATGTTGGAGGTAGTCACGAGGAGGAGAGGAGATTGATAGAGTCGAGGTTGAGGGGGTGATGAGGAAGAGATGGTGGTGATTATGGAGTGGGTTGTGGATGCGTGGAGGAGTGGGGGTACAACAGAAGTAGTGAGTGGGTGGTGGGGGAAGTAGAGAGGATGGTGAGAATGGGCTTGGTGTGCTCGCATTTGATGGTTGCTGCGAGGCTCAGGATGAGGTTTTGGAAGAGGAAGCGGAGATCAGGGATATGATTGTGTGGTTTATAGATGCCATTGGGCTCGAGAAGTTGCAGGCAAATGCCTTCAGAGGTGTCGACGTCGCCCTTGGCTTTGAGTATGCACTTGAGGAATCAACAACATAGTCTAACTGCACCAAAGAATAATCGGAGTAGATATGACAACCTTGGAGACATACGAGGAACATGAAGCATGAGTCTCCTTCCAACCATACATCGTCGTCTTTGCCTGCGACACCATGACCTCGTGCATCACCAAGGTTAAGCGCATGATTTTCCTCATCCTCCCTTCCATAATCAACAAAAGATGGACGGGGGTATGGACGTGGTCAACCCAAGGATCCACATCGTCAACCAGAGCATGTTTCAGCACACGTTATGCTTGGTGGCAATCCTCGTCAAGGGGTGCTTGGTGACATGGCACTCCTTGTGGTGGCGATGGGTCAATACACTGCCCACAACATTGCGGTCCTATTCTTCGGAGGGCCTGATGACTGAGATAATAATATATTCAAAATAATTTATAACTTAAAGGCAGGTTGACTGAGTCCCCAGTTTAGGACAAATGTATCACTCAGTTCTCTATTTGTTATAATATAAAGATGTGTCTCGACGTAAAGTTCTCTTTTCTGTATATACCCTAAAAACAAACATGATTTACAGGGTTATTAGGTGCTATAGTCTCAAAAAAAGAAGCTTAACAATTATTAACATTTCAGATTGATCATTACGGCAATCGAAGACAAACAACTATAGTAATCAATGAACATATCAAAACATCGATGTCCTATAACATTTTAGTTGGACAGGTCTCTGAACATGATATTGATCTAAATCAAATAAATAAATAGGTACTTCGTGGTTCAAAATGATTAGAATATGAAGCATGGTGATGATTCCCCATTTGACGAGCTTCAAAGATCAGATTAAAGTCGACATAAATACCATGGAACATTCCATGTAGACAGGGCCGTCCCTGACATTTCGTGGGCCCTGGGCAAAAGAAAAAACATGGGCCCTTATAAAAATTATAATACAATTTTATAAAATTAGTAAACTTCTTATAACAAAATCTTAAAATTTTACAAAGACACGTGGATGTTTATGGCCACCGAGCATCAAACAATAAGATATGAACTAAAATCAAATCCTTGTCGAGCTACAGTGGACATGATTAAGATCTGTTCTGAGTTGGAGGGTAAAAGGTTTTATATCATGTTGAATGATTGTTGGAGTGGAAAATTGAAAAGATGAAACGAATTGTGGGATCCTCTACATATGGGAGTGATGGACGCAAGGTGATCATCGCATCCCAATAGGACGTTAGCAGAGAACTTACACCTGCCTTCGTGAAAACATATCCATTCGATATTCTTTCTGATAAGGAGTGCTTGCAGATCTTTCTGTCGTATGCCTTTCCATACGAAGGGCCTTCTTCATCAAGTGATTGCCATAGTACCATCAGATTGCAAGGAATTAGTGAAGAGATTGCAAAAAAGAAAATCAAAAAATTTTCATTAGTAGCAATGGTGCTTGGGTCCACCTTGTGTAATGAAAACCAAGAAAGTGCATGGAATGATGTGCTTAGAAAAATGTCTGAGGATGATTGCAATATCATGTCAGTGCTTATGTGGAGCTATCGATGCCTTCCCTTGCATCTGAAATATGTTTTGCATTTATATCGTTTTTTCCAAGGACTGTCAATTTAAGAAAGAAGATGTTATTTGGATGTGGATGACACATGGTTATGTCCATGCTAAGGGCAACTTTGGGGGAAAATGACAAAGAAAATGAGAAAACAACTTGATAGGGATTTGTACGACTCATGTCGGGCCTCGACAACTTGACAAGGGCCACGAGGCTGCACTACACTGCAAGTCTGCAAATATCAACAGAGAAAGGTCCACAGACAACCTATGATTCATGAGAGAAAGTGGGGTTTGCTGGTTTGGAATCCGATCGCGGGATGACGATTGCAATGGTAGGATGGATTGGGCACTCGGATCTTGGCTTGGTCCATTTGGAATCAGAAGTTTGATGATTCGTGAGAGAGAGAGAGAGGATTTGATGATATAACTTGAGAATGACCGGAACAAGAAATGTCATTACCTATGCATGTAGAGTACTTAGATGATCCAACCGACAGTGCTTATGGTGGAAGTAGAGGCAACATTGATACATAAAAGTATATAGACAGTAATTACCATTCTTCGTACATCACCTACTAATCATATACAGCATCCCTGTCTTGAAAACAATAGTAAAACTTTCCGAGCCATGCGCTTAATTTGCTCATACAACATACTAAACAAATAAAACTTTGTGGGGAAACTCAAAAGCATAACATACATCGTTTAGTTTCAGTAAAGGACAGTAACCGACAACAAGTCTCCGTCATTTCGTGAAGGTAGGGGAATTGCTCTGGTGGACTAGGAGCTGATGTCGAAGTTGATCACAAATGATAGTATAGGAGTAAGTCGGTTGGATGATATGAATAAGGCTTTACTCGCTAAGTGGGTGCTGAGAATTTGGAGTGCTGAGGATGATTTGCTGATCGGGTTGATTAGGTCGATTTACAGAGTCTCGTCCCGTTTGTGCGTCTGTCGTGATGCAATGCCTTCTCCAACCACGTTCTGGAGGCGTGTTTGCGCGTTGCTTTCGGATGTGATGCCCTTGTTGCGACTGGTGTTTTGGATGGTAGAGGCTTCCGACTATAGAATGATGATTGGGTAGATGAGGGTGTGTTGTGTGATTTGTACCCTAGGCTCTTTGCTTTGGCACTGGATAAGGAGGTCACAGTGGCTGAGGTTTAGGTAGGGATCTCTTGGACTCCTGTCTTTACAGCAAAATTGTTGGATCAACGAGCAGAGGATCTTTGAGTCAAAATTGTCAGATAAACGAGCGAAGGATTTTTTAGTCTCTCGGCCAGGCTTGTGACAATGGAAGAACCATATGATGGGAGAGATTCGTGGTGTTGGAGAGATGTGATGTTCTTGGTAAATAAGGCTTACATATTATTTTTGCTCCTCTGGTGGCTGGAACTAAGGATATTAAATGGGACTGTGCTAGGATATGGACCTGGGAGATCCCTGCTAGGGTATGGATTTTTTGTGGCTGTCGAGAAGAAGGAATGTTTTGACTGGTGCTAGGAGGGTTGGATTATTTTCTGGGGCATAGGCGACCTGCAGTAGATGGGGTGGGGTTATGGAGACATTAATCACCTTTTCTTTCAGTGCCCTTGTTTTAGTGAGGCATGGATGACTGCAGATTTTCTTGTCATACAATGGGGTGATGAGGGATCTTTCTGGTCTTCTTTGGGAATAATTGGACTAGTTCGGTGGAAGGTAAAGGAAAGGTTTGTGCACTTCTTTGGGCCATCTGGTTGGCTAGAAATTATGTTATCTTTTAGGGTGGGAGTTTTCATTGTGAGAATGTTCTTGAGCATGCAAGGCTATGGTAGATGCTGGCGCTTGCAAATATGTTTCTTTTTATTTATTAACATATATTTTGGATGGATCTCTAAAGGAGATTCATCCCATTGTTTTAAAAAAACAACAAGCCTTATCCCACATTAAGTAGGGTCAGCTACATAGATTGTTTGCCTCTATTCAAATCCATTTTGGATCATTCTTGGACTAAGATCCAAATAACTAAGATCCCTTTAGATAATCTCCTTTCAACACTTTTTGGGACTTCCTTGTCCTCTCTTAGTCAGCTCAACATCTCAAATCTCGCATTTTTTAAAATTATGCATCAGCCGACCTCCTTTGAAAGCAATCAAACCACCTTAAATGGTTCTCTCTCATCTTATCCTCTATTGGATCTAACTTCTCTTCTGATCATATCATTTTGAATCCCGATCTTTTTATGTTCGACCACATATATGCTATACCATTTTCATCTCTGATATTTTCATTCTCTGCACATGTCCATGGTTCACATGATAACATTCAGATCCATAGAGTAGAACATGTCTCACAGATGCTTTATAATATATTCTGTTGATTTTCAAAGGAATTTCTCCTCTCCACTTTTGCTAACTTGCATTTATTCTGAGTAGCATCTCCATTGATTTTCTGATTATGACGCAAAATAGATTCCAAGTATATAAAAATAATCTTTCTTCTAAGTGTTATATTCTCCAATTGTCAGCTCAACTCCTTCACCACTACATCGATGTGCACTTCATATATTCAGTCTTAGACATACTTATATGAAATCCAACTCTAAGGCATGTCTCCAAACCTCAAGCATCTCATTTACTCCATCTCTAGTCTCATCAGCCAACACAACTGCATCCTCAAACAACATGCATCAAGGTATTTCATCTTGAATGTGACTAGTTGACTCGTCTATAATCAAAGTAAAAAAGAATGGACTCAAGCTGATCCTTGATGTAGACCATCAATCTTCCTACATTTGATCCTTACACAAGATGAATCCCCATCATACATATCTTATATAATGTTAATATACAAGACATGTGCTCGTCCCTCTAAAACTCTCCACAATATTCCCATTAGACTGAATCATAAGACTTCTCTAAATTAATAAAAATTATACGAAAATTCTTCTTTTTATCTCTATAAATCTCCAATTGTTCTCCTCGATAGGTGGATAGTTTCAATAGTTGAACGGCATGACGTAAATCTGAATTATTTTCTGTTATTTTGGAAAATTTCCTTAGCCTTCTCTCCATCACATTCCCGAATTTTCATAATATGGCTCATTAGTCCGATACCTTTGTAATTTGAACAATTTTAAATGTCTCGTTTATTCTTGTAAAGAAGCAACACAATGCTTTTCCCCCATTCTTCAAGCATTTTCTTACTTCGTCAAATAACATTGATTATGTGAGCCAAGTCATGCCATGTTTACCTAGAACTCTCCATACTCCCATATGAATGTCATGAGGTCCTACACCTTTACCAGGTTTCATAACCTTTAAAGCATCCTTTACTTTCTTCCTTTGTATCCGTCTATAGCTTGTACGCTTGAGATAACTTTCATTATTTGCTCGCTCACTTAATATTATCTCTTTATTCCCTTGTAAGCTTATGAAAATAATTCTTCCATCTAAGCCTCTATATCCTTCCTAGTAACAAGAACATGTCCTTCCTCATCCTTGATGAATCTCACTTGAGTGAGATATTTGTTATTTTTTCTCTTGCTTAGGGCAATATGAAAATATCCTTTTAGGTCTCCTTAGAGTCAAGCTTTATGTACAAAACATTATAGGCTTTTGTCTTAGCTTCACTTACACCTTCTTTTACTTCTTTGCTATTTTGTAGTTTGTGACAGTTTACCCATATAAGGAGTATGTATTTCCCTCTCGTGGTTTTCTACACAGTGTGAAATAAAAAAGGGAAGAAAAGCCCTGGCCAACGATAGTGAGGGAACATCAATCCATTGTTTTTCCTTTCATCGTGAAGGGTTTCCACGTAAACCTTGTTGTGTTTATGGGATCGTTTGCTAAGATGGTATCAGAGCAGAAGATCGTGATGTATCTTTGATTGGGCACCATTCTTTGCGCGGTGTACTGCTGCTGGTCAAAGAAAGTGCGTGACTATTGCCCTCCTTCCAGCCATCGTTCATCATTGCTGTTGGAATATGAAATATGAAGTGAAGCCCTCGCTCGTTGTTGTTAGTCGTCGAAATAGAGCCCATCAAGCCCTTATTGATTGTGTGTAGTGCATACATTACTGAGGTCCCTGCAGTACTTTTTTATCTGTATTCTGTGCGGTGGTGCAGGAAGTGCTGGAGCGGTGAGGTATCCCTATTACTCTTGATTTGTTGGGTATTGTTGTCACGACCCCGCCCGCTATCCGCGTCGAGCGTGACCAATGTTGTAAAAGTCACCCGACTAGCCCGACTAGTAGGTCCGACTAGTCTAGTCAGTGGGGTGGCCGACCGAGTACTAACTAATTCTGACTAGGTCCACTAGTCGACCAATTTTTGCTTGGAGATATATTTTTTACTTTTTTAGAAGCAAACTTATTCTAATACGTTTAATGTTTTATTTAAATTCAATTACTTATTTTGATTCATTATGATAGTAAAAATATATATAAATCTATGCAAATATATAATAACATATGTATAAAAATGATTTATATATTTAAAAAATCAAAGCTGATTAAATCCCGACTAAATCTGATTAATCGTCCGACTGCCGATTAATCCTTAGTCAGTGACCTGACCGACCGAGTATCGACTACCGACTTTTGCAACCTGAGCGTGACAAAATTTCCAGTCTTGACCAATGAGCGTGGATTAATCATTCCAACCCAATTTATCATAATTCCATAAAAATCGAAAGAGTTTCCCACGTAATACAGATTTCTCCCAATTGCAACCTATACCTGAAACAACACCTACTAACCTTTACAAAACCCTCATAAGTCCATCTAGGATCACATCTAACATTGCAATTACTATGTTATCTTCTTCCTTTCTATATACACAAGGTTATACATATTCACGTCATTGCAACTATCCATTCTTACATATCCATATAAAAATCCATGACTTTGCTTTCATCAAATATCTGCTAAGGATATTAAAAAATTATCAAAAACTAAAGTCTTTGTTGGCACGACCTCCAACTAATGATATGCAACTATGCATGTGCTTCCGAAGCTTCATGTTCAAAATTTGTCTGTAATAAAATTAACAATGAATGGTGGGCCAAACACATGAAGGAGCTTAGACTCAGTGATCGATCTCAAGCTTTT
This sequence comes from Ottelia alismoides, assembly GCA_037367405.1. Lineage (NCBI taxonomy): Eukaryota > Viridiplantae > Streptophyta > Magnoliopsida > Alismatales > Hydrocharitaceae > Ottelia > Ottelia alismoides. Next base: position 61,644 of record JAZKJV010009783.1, read on the forward strand.
GGTAAAAAAATAATTAGGCAACATAATTTGCAATTCATCAAATAAATCTTTTCTAGAAGCAACATGAAAAGATAGTACCGAAAGACATATAGCTTAACAAAATTTCCTGGATCAACCCTTATCATTGAATAACTTGTAACATGGAATAGTATTAGAAAATGCTTGACAATCTTGCCAGTATCGTATTCAATGTCACACCACTCCAACATGTCATACTAAGTTTATGAACCATGTAAAATTTTCCAAGTCCCCACCGTGTAAAATTGTCAAGGAAGAGAAACTCAACCCAAAATCGGTCAAAATCTTATCATGCGCACTAACTGTCGTAAAGACTGTATACATTTTACATACGACCCAAAGCTCATTAGTATACGAAACACGGATCCAAAGCTCTCTCGAATCACAAATAGTTGGCCACCAACGTACTAGGATGTTATACCTAACCTGGCATGTAGTGACTTGTTCATGACCATTACAGAGAGTAGGTCATAGTGTGCATTAATCTTATATAATATTATAAAAAATCTTGATAACATATTTTCTAGAATATTCTTCTATTAGGTTCATGAGAGTTGAGTGACTCCACACAAGCTAACAAGAACAAAGAGGAATGGAAATCTCGTTCTCCTCATTGGCATGAGAAGATCTATACTAAGAAAGCCTAACAAGGGATTTTGTTGCAGACTGAAGAAAGAGAAACCAATCCTAATCATATTCAATCCTTGCATGATCCAAGTTCCTTAACTATCCTTGATGTTTCCAACTCTAATATAAAGAGTGGTCTGGAGAAGGATGTCAATGACATTGGTGATGATAGGAGTTTTGATGAGTTGATCAACTTAGAAAAGGATTCATTTGCACAAAGGTGTGGAGGAAGGGAGACAAATCTTTCCTTGAGATATGTGAGATATATCAAATATCTATTAACAAATTCGTTGGTTACTCCCAACTTAGCAAAAATTATAAATGATTTATCTCATCACTGTCTGATTTTGTGATTATCAGGAATGTTATCGAATCTAAGCCTAATCCTAGATGGGTTCGTGCGGTGCAAGAAGAAATGGAGGCCCTTGAAAAATGTACCTTGGTTATTGTAGATATTCCTGATAGTGCGCAATTGATTGATTCCAAGTGTGCTTACACCATAACACACAATCAAAATGGATATGTAGAAAGATACAAGGCTACACTTGTTGCGTGAGGATTCAATCAAAAACACGGATATTGATTATATGGAAAAACTTTGCTCCTGTGGAAAAAAATGAATACAATGAGTTGTTCTCTATCGTGCTGTTGTAAAAGATTGTGAAACAAAAAAGGCAGAAAAGCCCTAGCCGTAAACGACGGTTAGGGAACATTGCCTCGTGGTTTTTCCCTTCATCTTGAAGGGTTTATGCATAAACCTTATTGTGTTTGTGGGATCGTTTTCTAAGATTAAGACGTAGACACACGGGAACAACACTCTAAGTAGTTACCATGAGTAAGGAAGAATTTTTTTATGTTTAGCCCCCAAATATATAACTTGTTGTAAGGAGGTGAGGTAGAAGCCAACGATAAATAAAGCATAAGCGAGAAATGAGACTTTAATGTAAATATATACACATGTTCCAATAGTTTCTGAATTTGACGATGTTTTATTGGTTAGGTAGCTTCAAGAATTGCCCCAACATGATGGGGTTCTAAACCTCTCAAAATTACCTTGTTTGTTCCATTTTAATAAATGGGAAATTTATAATACAACAAAGTAATTATATCTATTAAAATTTAACATATTTAAAAATGTAAACACATATATCCCTCTTTTATTTGAAAGATGCAAAGGTTAAATAGATAGAATTTGTTTCTTAGTAAACATATAACTTTGAATGTTGATTTTCTATTTGATGTTAATAGAGAAGAAATAAATAAAATCATTTGGAGCCTTCTTGGAATTTCATGCACTTAGATTTAATCGATTTAACTATTAAACTTAGTCAATGTTTGGTAGATATAGAAGTAGTTGGAATCTTGCAAGATACTAATGGTAGATATGGGTGTAATTGGAATCTTGCAAGATATATGTGCATATTCGAGTCTATATTACAGTAAATTTGGCTTATGGAGGTGAATAATTGGAATATTCGTCGGCATATCTTTTGATGTTAAATTTATAATAAGGAATATTATTTATTACATCATTATCTTTTATTATATTTTGCAATGTATACCATTTGTTTTTACGTTTTCATTAAACCTTTTACTAGTTGTCAATTTAACAATGTCTAGAAAAAATCAATAGAAAATTATTTGTTTATGATTTGTTGCTAGCAATATAAAAAATAAATATAATTTTTATTGTGAATGTAAAGAATCAAATATAATGTTATAACAAATAATTTTCGATGTTATACATTTACACTACTACAAAAATTGGACTATAGTGACGTTTTTTTCAAAATCCTTCACTAAATGAACCGTTGTTAAATATATAGTATAAGGAAAACAAGTTGTGGCTACAGAATTACCCCATGGATGTGGGGTTTGTAGTCACAAAATTGGACTCTGGCCACAACACGTCGTGGCCAGTAGCCGTAGGTACAAGTCTCGTCGCGAGAGTTCTCTAACCACGAATATGTCGTGGCCACTACAAGTAACTACAGAACTTGTCGTGGTCAAAACTCTTGCATGAATATCCTCCTTATATATTTGAAGACTTTGGCTATGGTATTGTAGCTACGAGAAACTAGTGGCCATGCAATTATCGTGACCACAAGTTTCCGTAGCCACAACTTGTTTTTCTTATAGTGTATGACAATATTATTCGTTGTGAAGAAAACTTTTATACTTAAACTTAGCAACAAATATCATATATGTCGCTCACTACTATAAAAATAGCTATTGACAGCTGACCATCTTCTGACGGTGGTCAAAAGTGCTAATGCTGATGGTTAAAGCTGGTAGTTCTTACATCGTCGTTGTCATTTGCAAACAGCCTTGGGCTTCTACTGTATCCATGACGATGAATATTACATATATAACCCATCGCAGGCAACCCTAGAACCGTCGATGTAAGGTCCACAAACAACGATTGTTGGCACTGCAAAACCTCGAGTTTTGAAATATTGTCCATCACTACAAGGAAAATAAGTTGTGGCTACATAGTTATATAACCCATCGTAGGCAACCCTAGAACCGTCGATGTAAGGTCCACAAACAACGATTGTTGGCACTGCAAAACCTCGAGTTTTGAAATATTGTCCATCACTACAAGGAAAATAAGTTGTGGCTACAGAACTATGCCCAGTGCCATCCCTGACATTTCATGGGCCCTAGGCAAAAGAGAAGAAAATGGCCCCTATAAAAATAATTTCATTTTTTAATTTGTAAATTTCTTATAAATAAAGTTCTCTAAATTTTACAAAGAATTATGTATGTTTATGGTCAACGAGCATCAAACAATAAGTAATGAATTAAAATTATAAAAAATAATTTCTACAATAGAGATAGACATCTATGGATATAATGCAACTCAATGAACGTAAATACAAACAAAAGCTATGGGAAATAGCTAGCAAAAAATGTACGACATGTGTTTTTTTAAGTAAGATTTTTGAGAAAGTTCAAGCACATAAGCATATATATATATTTACTACAATAATAAAAATATTTAAAAATTAAGAGTTTCATCTCCTAATGTCTATTTTCCATATCATATGGGACAGAAAAAATAAGGTCAGAGAATAATAATATTCAATCAAGAAGCACTAAATAATTAATTGCAATAAAAATAATACATGATTTAAACAAAAAAATAAAATAATAGTTATGGAAAAAATAATCAAGTCATCAGTTTTTTTATTTGACAGTGGTAATCAGGCCAAGCTAATAGTTTCTATTAACAGTCCAATATCCAAACATATATATATATATATATATATATATATATATCTGTGTGTGTGTGTTAATAAAATAACTTCCCAATCACAACTAGCATTAATCTTGAAACTTAAATTAAATAATAAAGATTTAGTTTTACAGAAAATAAAATAAGTTACCTAAAAAGATTATTTGATGGTTATTCACAATCCAGCTATAAAATATTCTTACCACAAACATAAAACTGATTATAATGACGACAAAAACTTTGAAAAAGGAAACGTATATCCTGTGATTGAGCAAATTTTTGTAAAAAAGATAACAACAATTCAAGTGGTTAACGACACGTTCTCAGTCCCCTATAATATGTAATAACTTTCAATTTTGTAATTTCTTATAAAAAAGATAAGAGATGATTTACAATTACACAAATATGGTGAGTAGATGTGCAAATCCGAAAAAATAACCGTGATTTGTGGATCTAAGGGAAAAATTTACAATGCATACATATAAAAATACCATTAACTGAGGTCGTAATTTGTGGATGCCCAACAACAACAACTAGTCATAAATTGAAAGAAGGAGAAATTGTAGCAGTGGTGGAAATCGCAAATCACAAGAGGAGGAGGTCATATTTGTCTCCAAAGGAACATTTAAATTCAATGTGAGGTCTTAACTTTTAAGATATTAATGTGACATTGGAGAACCCAAAGGCTTTGCATTTAGGAATATGAAGAGTCAAATTACACATTCAAATGTAAATAATTAATGGACCTGTGTAGCCATTTAGACATTTGGTATTTGATATGGATGAAAACAAATACGGATATATTTGAATATCCACTTAGAGTATTCGAAAAATTACCGGATATGGATATCCGTATCCAAATATTAATCGAATATGGATCAGATATGGATATGATTTGTAAAAAAATTTCGGATATGGATGCATATATGGTAATGGCTTGAATATCCGGATCTTGATATCAGAATAAAATATTTAATATTATTTTATATATTAGTTAATATAATACAAGACATAACCCGTGTTATTATATTAGTGTTATATATTATATAATACAATATATCACTGATATTAATAAACTTCCATCTATTTGGGGATGTGCACAAATAAAAGTTACGAAACTATATCCCCTTTTTTGCTTCTGGTTAAAATTGCATGTCACATCGACAATCCCTTTTATCACGATGCAACTTATTTATATTTCATTGTCAATTTTTAAAATAATTGTAAATTTTGATTAAATATCAATTTTTATTCGTATGTGATCATTAATAGACCTGTATTTGGATTCCATGTTTATTGGATCTATATTTGGATTCATTCTTTCATTGGCTCATATTTGGATTAGCTCTTTATTTAATCTGTATTCGGGTTCACTCTTTATTCGATCCATATTCAGATTCGATAAATATCTGATTCGTATATGTATCCTTATTTTTAAGGATACGATTTCCTTAATGCATATCCGAATCATACCCATACCTGTATTCGTATTCGATAGGGATGAAGCGAATATGGATATAGAAATAGCCATATGTAATCGGTATCCGATCTGTTTTCATCCCTAATATTTTAAAAAAATAATAAAAGCTAACTATATGTAGCCAATTTAAATATGACCCCCCAAAAATGTGGGGCCGTGGGCCATTGCACTCTGGGACAAGGCTCAGGGATGACACTGACTATTCCCACGGATGTGGGGTTTGTGGTCATGAAATTGGGCTCTGGCCACCACACATCGTGGTCAGTAGCTGTAGCTACAAGTCTCATCCTGAGAGTTCTCTAACTACGAATAAGTCGTGACCACTACAAGTGACCATATAACTTGTCATGATCATAACTCTTTTATGAAGACTTTGACTAGTCGAGATAGACTGACATCTGCCATAGTTCATCGTTGGTTATTTTAGAATCACGGTTGATTGGACCCCTCGTGGATATTTTCGAATTCAAAGTACTGATATAAAAATAAATGTCTCAACGTTCTACAACCGTCGGGGTAAAGGTAACAACCAGGGAATAGGATGTTGGAAGTTGGAGAATCGACGACAAAATGTTTATATAAGGATCCGGAGAAGTCCAATCCCACACTTTTGTTTCCGTTACCCAAGCCCCTCCCTCCTCCTCTCCCATTCTCCCGTCGTTTGAGCGCTGTCATCCTCTTCCTTTGCCAAAGTTCTATCATCCTCAATCTTGTTGTCGGTGCTCCTCCTTTTTCGATGAAGACTCGGAGCTCGAATCCCTTGCTCTCCCCTACTAGTTGTGTGGATCCAAGTATTCGTCATTACTTCCTTTTTAATATATTACATATATACTCATTGAGTGGATCAACATCCGCTTGTATGATTTATTCTCATTGTCGTATGATGTATTATCACTGTTGGTATTTTATTATATTTCAAATACTTTATTACTTTATTAAAAACATAAAGGTGTATTTATTTTATATTTAGTGGTGCATGAACTTTATTTGGTTAGCATAATGAGCGTGTGATTTATAACATACGTTTTTTGCATGATAATTTATTAGTGATATTATATCACTATCATGTTTTCTAACGTCTTTACATGGATATGATTTATTGTCAATATATTCATTAATATATTATCTAAATCTTTTATGTAACGTTGCATGCATGTTGTATGTTACACATTTTACTTTATGATAATAATGATGGATGTTGTGCAAATTATGAGAATATTGAATCCTCTTTGTTATATTTTTAATACATTATTTCATGAATGATTAATATTCAAATTGAATGGAGAATTTAATTGATTGTTTTGATTGTGTAACGTTCTCTTATTGTGTATCTATATAAAGGGGACTATGGCATTTGTTTTGAGAAAACACAACACACAATATACAAGAATTATATCACTCTTCTCCCCTTTTCTCATTTGAGTGAGTTTATTCCGAAGGAACGATATATTGTTGCTCAATAGATCTCGATGTTGGTACGTGCATGCCCATTGAGATCTCGCCGTTGTATCCTGGAGAATAGTCGTACCAATACCGATTGCACCATCTGAATCTCCATGGGGGTACGAATCTATTCTTAAGGTCAGTGCTTTTGCACGCCTCGGCAAGTTGGTTCATCTCATCAAATCCGGTATTATCTAACCCTCCTTACATATTTTTATACATTCATACTTATATCTTATTATTTCACCTACAATCACCATATTTTCCATATGATTTATTTTGATTTAAATTTGATGTATTGTCATTGTTGTATGATGTACTCTCATTGCCATATAATTTAGATTTGATATTGTTGGTTACAATCATGGGGTATGGATGTCGGGCGGTTGTTGGTTTTGTGAGTCGTAGCTGAGGGTAGTGGGAGGTGTTTGTGTGTGAGGGATGTGGTGTCGTGGTGGTTGTAGGCGCTATGGGGTGGTGGATGTGGTGGTTGTGGCCCTTGTGGGGGTTTGGTAATGGAGATGGCTGTTGGGGATGTGGGTGGTAGCTATCCAAGGGGGCTATGGTGGGGGAATGTTGGTGGAGTGGTTATAGGCACGGTGTGTGGTGGCTGTAGTGGAGGTTGTGGGTAGTGGATTTGGCAGATGTGGGTGGTGGTTGTAGGATTGTGGTTAGGTGTTGTGAGGTCTGTGGTGGTTGTGGTGACTATGGGTGGGGGTTATGTAGTGGTTGTGTGTGAGGGCTGTGGGGTTGTGAGGTCTGTGATGGTTGTGATGGCTGTGGATGGGTGTCGCGGGGTCCGTGGTGCGTTGTGGGGTTTGTTATAGTTGTGGTGACTGTGGCTGGTGATCGTGGGGTCTATTGCAGTTGTTGTGGAGTTTGTTGCCGCGTTATGGTGTGTGCGGGTAAGGTTGTGCTTCATCTTCATGCATATGTTTGTGTATCCTAAATTGTTTAAAACTTCTTTGGTCACAAGCTCTAAATTACCATTGTGCCCATATGATGCATGCTTATATAGGTTGTGGTAAGGTTGTGTACTTTTGCATTTTCCTTTCTATATGATGCATGCTTATAGTTGTTGGCAACTCTAATAATTGTATGTGTAAATTCTTTGGTAGCACACTACTGGAACTAATAACGATATTATTGATAGTGTAGAGAGTGTCTTCCGAAGTATTTATCCCTAAACATTTAATCACACTCACTGGGGCAATTGTATTAGTTCATAACTCCTAATACTTGAAATGACAAGGCTACACAACATCCTTTTAGTTGGATGAAAAAGATTTGTTATAAGTTATTTTGAACCCCACCCGCCACTTCTAGCCCCCGTAACAACCTGCCCACAGACCCCATAATAAAATTGGTGCGATGATATTATGAAAATAATATTCCTTAAACCTAAAATGACATGGCTAAATAGAAACATTTTAGGTTTTGTTGATATGTTGCAATGGCTTTTTTAGCCTATTCGGACTAGAGGAAATGATGATTAATTATTATTATTATTATTATAATTATTGACTTGTACACCAATATCTTGAGATACCGTGGTGATTTGGATGCCTATGAGGAATCCTAAGGTAATTTTTCAATAAAGGTATAGCCTATATCGACGGTGTTCAGGGAGGAGATCATTTACCATCTCGAGCACACAACGATCCCCTCCCTCAACACCATTAGCAAAGGCAAAACCCAATTACCATATTTAAAACTTGTGATTTTATTTCCTTTTATCGTTCTCATGCGAGTGGAGTTCATGTAAAGGGGCTTAAATAGAAGTTATGATATATATATATATATATATATATATATATATATATATATATATGAGGAAAATGGGGCTGCCCCCTAGGGGGACATATATATATATATATATATATATATATATGTCGAGACTCGATGATATTTGATTTTTCAAAGTTCTTTTCTTAGTAATCATTGGATATCTTTTACTGCATCTATAAATGCCTAGCTTATAGATTTTATCTCGGATGTGCCACTTTTGCCTCCACTTTTGCATATCTTAATCACTATATATCTTAATTAAAATATTTTTCTTAAAATTTAATTAAACACTGCCACCACCCCCCATTCGTACTAGAGGTTATGATGATATCTTGAAGTGGTGTGGTAATTTAGTTGCTTATTAGGAATCAACAGGGAAGAGCTCGCTTGACATCTCGTGGAGACATCGATCCCCTCTCTAGATACCATTCATAGAGATAAAAGACAACCAAATAGAATTGAAGCTCGTGTTTTATTTCCTTTCCTTTTTGCTTCATATAAATGGTGTTCGTAGGAGGATCAATGGCTTCTCGAGTATGGTGACAACATGATCTATTTTCCTATGGTAATTGATGATTCCTTGTAAGTAGCTATTTTGCAGCCTCTTAAGATATAATGAGTGCTAAGTAAAAGTTATGATAACCTGAGCATTTATGATGTTCATTTTTTCATTTTATACTCTTTTTTAAAACCACTATTGCAACCTTTTAGATTTTTATTGTTATGTTTAGATTGGTTTTTCAAGCTCCGTTAAGACTAGAGGCATTGATGATTTTATATCATTTTAGTAATTATTGACTTGTAAGCTTTGTATCTTGAAATGGAGTTGTAACTTAGTTGCCTATGAGGAATCCACTCAGGGTTGAGTTCGTTGGAAAATCTTGAGAAGACATCGATCCTCTCCACGATCACCATTCATGTATACAAAACCCGACATCCCAGATTTTGAAGCTTGTGATATTATTTGATTTCTTTTTGCTACCACCCGAATGGAGTTCGCGAAGGGGATTGATGGTCATTCAGGTATGACCACGATGTGCTCTATTTTCCAATGATAATCGATGATTCATCGTATGTAACTATATTGCAATCTTTTATGATAGGAGGAGTATTAAGAGGAATTTATGATATCATGAGCATCGATGATGTTCAATATTTTTATAAAGTTGTACATCCATTACATATATTTCTCTACATCCTTTTCTTTGATGTTCAACATGTGATATACTATCTTCTAATGTCAACTAAAATCTCATAATATTCCACATTAAACTTACACATTTCTTTACATAAGTTTTTTTGTGATAATGTCACATAAAACTTTAGTTAATATACAATTGTGCATGTTGATTTGTAGTTAGTTAGTACTTGTCGATATTGTAATAACATTAGAAGCCTCACACTAGATATACTTTAACTGTATAGGATTCTCATGTGCACATGACATTCGACCCAAAGGGATGATAATTCCATGTCAGATGTTCTTGTACTAAATATCTCTCATATTTGTTTTCCTTTTGTAATATAATTTTAACAAATTTTATTACAAATTTAGGAAATATGGATAGATCTTGAATAGGAAAGCAATATTCTGATTATTTGTTTACAAGGTTGGGGTGGGCAAATCATGATGGCAGGAAATGTTTTTGAAGTGGTTCCGAATATAGTCATATATTATGTCCTTGTCTGAAGTGCTTGAGTGCTGAGTTTTTTGTAATCGTAAAACTATTTTTAACATGCCACCTATAATGGTTGGTGGTCATATTACACAATATGGATTTCTCATGTTGAGGAAGTTGGGTAGTAATCAAATGCTCCTATTCATGAGATTAACCTCAACAATGATTAGACTAAGGATCATGGAGATATTGATACTGATATGATTATTTAATAGAAGATAGTGTGCAATTTATAGTTTCATTAAAGATGTCGAAGAGCCAATTTTTCCTGGAAGCAAGATCAGACGTTTGAAATTCTTGCTAGAGATTTTTAAGATTAAGACACATCATAGAGTAACATCAAGATGCATGAGTGATCTGCTTGAATTATTTCATGAGATGTTCGAAAAGGGACAGATGTTTTCTAAAGAGTTGGTACAATGCAAAGAAAGAATTTAAGAAACTAATTTTACACTCGCATAACTCGCATAAGATTGATGTTTGTCCCAATGATTGTGTTTTATTTTGAAACAAGTACAAAGACCTAAGTGCATGACCAACCTGTAATGTCTCTTAATTGAAAGGAATTGATAGTGATGAAACAAAGAAGAATCGTGAAGCAACGAAAGTTTTGCATTACTTTCCTTTGATTATGTGGTTACATCGATTATATATGTCATCTCAGACTGCGAAGTGGATGGCTTAGCATTTTGAGAATAAGTCAATCGACAATATGATGAGGCATCCAACAGATTCAGAGGAAGGGAAATAATTTGATATGAAGGTTCTTGACATTTCCAGATAGTTCAAACATGTTCGACTGGGCTAGTAACAATTTTAACCCTTACAAATCGATGTTTCCTTTTTATCTAATTTGGCCAGTCATCTTGCTGACTTATAATCTTCCTCCATGAATGTAAATGAAATCAAATTTTATGATGTTATCAGTGTTAACACCTAGCTCAAAAGATCCAACTATTGCGATAAACATTTATCTACTTCCCTTAGTTGAAGAATCGAAGTTGTTGTGAACGGTCGGTGTTTCGAATTACTATTACGAAAAAAGGTGACTTTTCGTATGTGGGCAGCTTTGTTGTGGAATATTAATGATTTTATAGTGTTTTCCAACTTATCGGTTGGAGTAAAACATGACGAAGCCTGCCTTCTCCCACTGTAAGTAGGGTTGGCTACATGGATTCTTTCTCAAATCCATGTACAAAGATTCGACTATTTTTAATGATGGATGTTCACTACTTAACTCAACCCCCACAAGGGGAGATTTGAACCCTGGTCTTCTGGATGGTAGGCACACTGCACCACCACCAGACCATTTAGGTAGAGTACAAAGGGAAAATTGGTTTGTCCAGTGTGTATGTACGACACACATAGTTTACATTTAGATGAAAGCAAGAAGATATGTTATCTGGGTCATAGGTTGCATGTTCACATAGATTGCATAGAAGTGAATTTTGCAATATTTTGATGGGAAATCGTATAATTTTTCCAAAAATTCTACGCAACTTTTTTTCAATTAGAACTATACAACAATCAGGTAGAGTTGTGCTAGAGAAGTTGTTGAGATCCAAACATTAGATTGGATCGACCTTTCAAGTCTGATTTAACGTCCATGACTGGTGTGGGTTTTAAGAGGTATTTTCTTTACAAAATTAAGCATTGATCGCATCCTACAATCAGACACAACTTGGATGTGATGCACATTAAAAAGAATGTGATGGAAAACATCTTCGATGTTTTTGATCTTATAGATTCTCCGAAAGATGCATTACGCAATACAAATGACTTGAAATAATTGGTAATTAAAGAACACTAGCATCCCATGACAACATAAAATGGAGTATTTTTCCTTCCAGAAGCTCTCTATACGTTGTCTTCGGACAAACAAAGGGAAATTTTATCATATTTGAAAGCAGACAGATTTCTAATAAGTTTTCGTATAATGTATCTCGTTGCATCAATAAATAATTAAGCAAAATAATGGGTCGAAAAGTCACGACTGTCATGTTTTGATGCAAGTATTCTTTTCGTTGGCCATTTATGATTGATATCACTTGTGATTTCAGAGCTGTTAGAAAATATGGGTTTGTTTTTCAGATATATTTGTTCTACAACACTCGATTTACAGTTACTTGAGATTTTGGATGAGAAGGTGGTTACTACAATATGCTTGTTGGAGTAAGTTTTTCCTCCCAGTTTCTTCGATGCTATGTTGCATTTGATTATGCACCTTTCCAATGAAGCGAAGATTGGAGGGTTTGTTCAGTACAAGTGGATGTATCCAGTCAAAAGATTTCTGAAGAAGTTGAAAGATTAGTCTTGAATCATGCAAAACCAGTGGGTTCCATTGTAGAGGAATATTTTGTTGAAGAATGCATCTCATTCTGCTTGTTATATTTATATTAAGAAGCTGATAACTTCAAAAAGCTTGAGTATGATTATTCTCATTTATCTATATTTGAAATACAAGGGATACCTATTATAAAGACAACTATGGAGCCAATGAATATAATTATTCGCGAGCTTGCACACCTTTACATTTTATAATAAGTTCTAGATATTGACAGTTTGCATGAAGAATTTTTAACAAGTTTTATTGGCAAAGATTATTTAAACTCTATCTTGTGGTTTAAGAATAAGATCTCCATGCTGAAGTGCAATGGGATCCATGATGGATATCTGATTTTGGTACCTTAACGTTGTGACCGTTGCCTTACGCTCATTTTCACCATGGATATAAAATCAGTGGATATAGATTCAAAGCAGAGACAAATGAAGACAACTGTTTGAGCAATGCGTATGTGAAGAGTTCTATGAGATCAGGATGTGACGATTATTATGACATCATAAAGGAGACTGTTGGAATGACATTCGATCATAATCGTCACATTATGTTGTTCAAATGTGATTGGTTCAATGTATTTATCGAGGTCAGTTTTAAGTTGGATCCTCAACATGGTTATATATTACTTAATAAAAGACATACGATACTACAGATTAAGGAGCCATGTTCTCTCTTGTCAGGTTTATCATGTTTTTCATCTTCCTTCTAATAAATATCATGAATAGGTTATTCCGATTAAAGCTATTCCTCGGGATCATTATGATATTGAAATGAGAAAAATTGTAATACCTTAGAAGAGTTTTCTTATCAGAATGTTAATAACTAACAATAAGTTTTTCATGTTTGTTTTGACCATTTGTTTTCAAAATGTTATAATTTTATCATTTTTTAGATATGATTAGAACACATTTTATTGTTCGTCAACATCCTTCAGAGGAGGAGAGGGTGGACCTGCGTGACAATATGAGGTTTGAGGTAAAGTATCTAGTCAAAGGTGTTGCTAACGATGTTGATCTCGCGAGGGTTGTCGATGTTCTAGACCTGGGTGCTAATCATGATGGGGCAGAGTCGAGCGGTATGAGTGTATTGTATGTGTATTGTACAAATGTATTTTTTCCTTTCTTTCATTATCTTTTAAGTATTGATGTTTTACTTAGGGATGACATGTCTTGGTGAAGAACTGATTGTTTTTGCATCTTTGGGAACGTTGGCTCCTCTGGAGAGGATAAAGATACAAGTCACTATTGAGGAACAAGTGTATAATTATCCTCAATTCATAATCGTTTGGGCATGCCCATCCAAACACATGTCCACAAGTATATTAGAGACTAGTAGAGTGTACATCATGAGAGAAAAGATCAAATTTTATGTGAACTTACGATGAGTATGATTAACTAATTAATTTATATATTTTATTTATTTTCATTTTTCAATATTTTATCTTATGGAGAAATATTTTGAATGGGACGATAATCTCTTAGTTCATACATGAACCCTTTCATGTGCGACAAAGATACATAGAGATTGGGGAGATAGTTATCGATGGGTGAGGTCGTTTTAATAATTTTCCTTGATATTTTGTAATAATTTTTTAATTCATTTTACTTTTAGATATTTTGTTCTGCCCAATCTCTCAAGGAAGAGAATCAAATTAGTACGAATCCATTCTTCTAGAGGATTGTATTGAAGCTTGTAATTATTAGTCATCTGAACTGTTTAAGGTAACCTGTAAAATAATTTTGAAAGTTGTCATCTTTAATAAATTACTACTATATTTTAAATATCTCTTATAGGCAAGTTCATCTAAAAATAAGTTGAATCGAGACAAACAACTCGTTGCGACACATGGACAAGGAAGGAGAAGTGTTGATCAAATGAAGCTTAATTGGATAATCTTTAAATATCGTAATTTGCACTTTATATTTAGGAAAAAATGGGGCTGCCCCCTGGGGGCAGCCAACATGGCTGCCCCCGCCCCTTTTTCGTCAAATTTTTTTATTTTTTTTGGAAAGTAACACTATGTATATTCATCCCTATATCCCTCCTATCCCTCCTATATGCCATTCGAATTTCGTCAGAAACAAAGACTCCTACGACCTCCATCGAGATGATGTCGATTTAAAAAATTCTGTTACCGTTAAAAAATGATTGTCTGGATGGAGGCCGTAGGAGTCTCTATTTCTGACGAAATTCGAATGGTATATATGGTAGTTGCCAACTTTATTTTATTTAAGTTAAATAAAATAATGAAAAAATATTTGATAAAAGAAATTATATGCATGCAACTACCATTTAATAAATATGAATGTAAGAAATTATATGCATGCAACTACCATATATGGTAGTTGCCAACTTTATTTTTATTTCTTAATTTTGTGGCTCATGATTAATTGTGAAAGGATGCATCAATTTGGGAGGTTGCTTTTGGTGGTTACCTTAATGGATAGGTAACCATCATGTTTTATATATATGGATTGGGGTCCCCTCTTCCTCAACCAATGAATGTGAGAGGATCCATTACTCAAGCATATTAGGCAAGAGTTGAGAAGGAGAAGGAAATCCCATCTTCATCGATTCATTTCCGTTGCGATGGCTTCCGGTAACTATTTAGTATCTTGAATTTATTTTGATTAAGTTTATAGATCTATCAAGTTATTAGATCTATCAGAAATGACTTAGCGATTGCAGACGACACAACCGATAGAAGGTAGTGAGGCAAGGACCCTCCTAATGACTTCAGAAGAAGCATTCTTGTTTTTTCCTCAAAGAACATCATGTTCTTGTTCGTTGTGGAGGTGTTACTGTGAACATAACCAATTGGTACAAGGAGAAGAGAGGTCATGGATTAGTTCAGGAAAATCAGCACATGTATGCTAAATTAGATCAGTCAAAAAATGTCATTTTGAATTTTAAAGAAATAATTTATAGAAACATCGAAGACAATCAAAAGTCTTGAGAAATGCCTTGTTCGAAATCAGATGATCCAAGAGTCTCCTACATCGATATTTTCCCTTTTCATCCTCTGAATGATCTACTGCCTCCAGATGCCTAAGGTCTAATATTGTAATTTTTTACTTATTGTAATTTATTAATTCATTTAATATCATATTTTAATATGATTTTTGAAATCCATTTATAAAATTGAATTTAAGTATTGTGTGTTATTAAAAAAAGTAAAAATCAAATTCGGATCCCAGATCCGTATTTGCTTTTTTTATATTTTGCAAATAATTATCGCTGGTTGATCAACCGTCGAGAATAGTTATACCCACACTAGCGTTATGTAGTCATTACTGACAATGCATAACTGGGACAACTTTGTAAAATGCCGTTGGTTATTGGACAGTCGTTAATCTTGCAGTACCACACATAAGCCAGTAATGCCGATGGTTGGTGGGAAACATAGAATGTCATCGTTACTTTAGTAATGGCATTTCTAAAGCACCGGTGAACGTTGGTTATGCCGATTGTCAGTGAATCACCAACCTTACTTGGAAATAGTCAGCCTTACTATCATTGGCAGTTAAATCATTGGTGGTCGATTCACCTCATCGTCAATGATTTACACCATTTTGTCGACAGTTTTCAATTGTTGACAGTGACCTACACTATTATAATGGGTGGCTATATCACTAGTGACAGTCCATATAGCAACGCTTATTTGTTACTATTTTCAAAATTTTAACTAACCGTCATAAAATTTTTAGCTCAAAATTTAGCGAATATTAGTTAAAATTATGAAAAATAGCAATGATAAGCGTCGTTAAATGGATCGTCCCTAATGATATAGCGATAGATATGATATTCATATAAAATCATTTTGTAATGAATATTATCGTCATTATATATTTAATGACTGATTTAGTGATGGATTTAGAAAAAAATCACTATAGTCCAATTTTTATAGTGTTTGTTACATAAGATATGATAACAAATAATAAATTATTCTTTATCATGTGTCAGTTTTATTGTGATAATATCTACATTAATTTGTTAATGTGATTACATTGGTGAAAGTTTTCTGTAGAAGAATAAAAAGAATATAAACCAATTAGTATAATATTTAAATGTTAATATCGAACATATAAGAAGGCATGTATTATTATATCTAAAAATAATCAAAGCAGTTATATATCTTTGTAAGATTCAACAATATTAGCTGATACAAAATATATATAACTATATTAATTTTCAAACATAACTTTTTTCAATTTCTTTTGAGTTTACGATGTACTTCGTACAATATTAAAATTATAAGCGATATATATGTTACGGTTATAAATTTAGTATCTTATTTATTATAATTTTTTCGTGTATTCTCGAATCTCAATACAACTTGTTATGCACCGGAACTGGTTTGTAACAATGGATAGTTTGAATACTAATTGCTTTATCTACAAGTGATAAATTTCTAATAAAGCACACTACTAGTTGGAAATCCTTTTACTCTTTCAATTTGCAATAATTTCATATTCATTTCTAATGATGATTACGACGATGACTTACTATTTGTGGTAAACAGATCGAACATGAACAAATCCACATTTTTTAGGTTGGTTCATTTATTTAATCGAGCGTACCTTAAGTTCATAATAGCATATTTTTTTGGTAAGTAAGTAAACTGTATATATCATTCAAAAATGGTATACATGACCGTCTCAAGAGCCAATTGGTATGTAAATACAGCGCGGAGAATTAGCAACAACAGGTTCAGTTTGAGGGGGAGAGGCTCGTGGGGGCACTGGGACCATATTAATCCAAAATAGTTCCAGCACTTCCGAGAATTTGGTGAAGGATGGCCGACAGTTGAGTGGGGCACTGCCCAGTCCATCTCCTGTTTCTTTCAGACCAAATGCTCCACACGACGACGGCGAGGAGGGAGCCCAACTTCGAGCGGACGTCAGGGAGCGGGTTGCGGGAGATCCAGAGCAGCGAGTCCAACAGGGAGGACATCGGGGGAAATTGGGAGTTCGAAGGCAATACAAGAAGTGCTCCAGGTAGAAGAGACAAAGGAGCATGTGAAGAACAGGTGGGCATGCGAGTCCATGTTGCTAATAGCATGTTACTAGAGATGAGCTGACAGATGCTCCACTTTGTGGGGCTTCTCGCGAAGATATCCATTGAATCCGCATGTTGTTGCCGTCGGCACAAAATACCAAAAAAACCCATGTGTCGATACTAACATGTTGCAGCAACACTATTTCAAAGGATGACGAGCAATGCTGGCTTCAAAGCTTTTGAATATTGTGAAAAGTGGGAAATTATTGAGAGAATATCTGTTCCCACTGTATTATTACATGATAGATACATAATTCCATTGTTCAAATACCGAAGGTTTGCATTTAAAAAAAACATACTGCAATACATTAAAGAAAATGGAATACACGCAGGAAGACGTTACTGGTTTGCTGCCACTCATGGGAATTTGAGACCTTCGTATCTCAGAACTGGATATCAGTTTGAAGAAATCTACTTCGGCACACCTCAGAATACAGACAGCATCACATGCACCGGGGCGCCCCGATGAGTACGGCGGTCGATGACGGACACGAACTGCCGGAACTGCTGGAGCTTGGAAAGCAGGAGTGTGAGGAGCCTGCACGGTGGAAGGATGAGGTTGAAGGAGACCACCCAGATTCCCACTTCCAGCACCATCATCTTTCTCCTCCTCCTATGTTTTGGCTATGGATCCGCCACCCACTCTGCGTTTTATAATGCACCGGACATCGACCCATACCATTTTCTAAAGGGCGCCGTCTAGAAACATATATATATTTGTATTGATTTCTTATTCCCTGCAGCCAGAAGTGACGTTTCTTAGTTACTTTTATGTCCTGCTGTCGCCTTTGCCATCATGACCATTATAGTGTAGGGATTTTACATCCATAACTCTCAGTAATTCTGCAATAACAATCATAACTTTGTATAATCATGAATTACATGAGAAATCCTGGATAGTCACTCCGTCCCACAATCATAACCCTCTGTTAGTTTAATAAGTTAACTCAATCATATAATTGAGTTAATCTAACTCATCTTCAATCCAACGGTCAGGAAATTGACAAATTAACAAAAAAATACTCCTCTCCCTTCAACCTCCATCCACCTTCCTCAGCTCACACATCTCCCCCTCCGTCCACCTCAACCTTCCCCTTCCGACCTCTTCTCTTTCCCCTGTCGCCGACCAACCATCTCCCCCCAACGCCCCTGCCGCATGTTTGGAGCAGCGAGCCAGAGGAGCAACGAACATCGAGCAGTTTCTCGTGTCGGCCGGGTGCGGGGAGAGGGGATGGGGGCGAGGTTTCCAGGAGGGGCTTCCAACTTCGAGCAGGAGGGGAGAGGCGGCGTGGGGCGGCGGGCTTCGAGCATGTCGAGGAGAAGTTGGGCACGTGCAGTCAAGCGGCTTCGAGGAGGAACTGGGGATGGCGCAGGCCTCACTTGGCGGCGAACGGGGGGGGGGGGGGGGGGCTCGAGGAGGAACTGGGGGCAACACTAGGGGGCTTCGACCAAGAGCACGAGGGGGGGGGGGGTTCTTTGAGGGATCTTGGGCGACGGTGGGGCTCTGAGGAGAGAGGCACCGGGTGAGTTTGATGCGGAGTTCGGGGGCTTTGAGGAGACGACGGTGGGGGGTGGGGCGGGGGTGGGGGGGATCCTTCGAGTACAGCTCGACGCAAGGGGGGTCCAGGTGGGCTTCTGACTTCGAGCAGGATGGGAGGAGCAACGTGGGGCGACATGCTTCGAGGAGTTTGGCGCGAGCAGCTAGGGGGATTGGAGGAGGAGCTAGGGCAGCACGGGGCTCACTTGGCGGTGGGCTTGGAGTAGGTTGAGGAGGATTTGGGTGCGGGCAATGGGGGGGGGGGGGGGCTCGAGGAGGAGCTGGGGACGACGCTGGGGGGGGGGGGGGGGCTTCGAGCAGGAGTACGAGTGGGGGGTTCTTCAAGGGAGCTTGGCGCAATGGCGGGGCTTCAAGGAGAGCGGCGTCGGGTGGGGTTTCGATGCGGAGCTCGTGGGTTTTGAGGAGTCGGCGGTGGGGGGAGGGTCCTTTGAGGACATCTCGACGCAGTGGGGGAGGGGGGGCTCGAGCAAAGCGACGTCGGCGGAGCAGCTCGGCATGGGGGGCAGGAGGAACAATGGCGGAGCAGGAGCTCATAGAGGGGAACGATGGCGGAGCAACTTGCCATGAGCGGGGGGGGGGGGGGGGGGCAGGGGGTGCGAGCAATCGACGTCGACGGGAGGGGGGGGGAGTATTTTGTCTTTTTAAACAAAAACCGTCAAATATAACGAGTATCCCAAACGGAATTTAACACAAGGTTATGTCATGTAAGAGTTAAGCATTACTCGAGGTTTCTCATGTAATTCATGATTATGCAGGGTTATAATTGTTATTGTGAAATTACTCAAAGTTATGGGTATAAAAATCCCTATAGTGTATATGTCAATTACTGAGGAAAAGTACGCAAGGAAGACGTAGTCATCGATTATTTATTTGGCCATTACATGTTTTAAAAATGAATTGAACCGGACAAAAAATGATCGAACCAGTGAAAATCTGATTGGACCATTTACACCGGTCGAACCGATTGAATTAATCAGTTCAATCGTCTAATTTAGTAAAATTTTAACTCACAGTATGGTATTTGTTTATCTCTTCTCTTTCCACGTGTCTCGATCCAATGCTGCTTCTCTCTTCTCTCCTTGTGAACATTGACTCTCTCTTTTCACACTGTGTTTAAGGTTGTCCCTTTCTTAGAGTAATGAACAATGCCTCCACGAAACGAAGTTGTCATAGTCTCGCTATGAGAGGCGATAAATTAACAAACTTGTCATAGATTAGAGTTTAAATAGTCTTGAAGTTGAATTTTCTTTCTTTCGCTGGGACTCTGTTGTGTGTGTTTTTGTAATGGCCGAATCTATTGCCGTGGATCTGGAAAAGAATGACAAAAATTTCCCTGAGCTCTCCCCTCCGAAGATTATTGCAAAGGGGTTGATTATTGCGGGAGGGTCTAAACCGGCTGAAGCGAAACCTATAGCCAAATCTTATGCTTCGCTGATGAGAGATAAGATTGTTCCTCTGAGATTGGGACCCCCTGTGAAGGTCTGTGATCATTACTTTGAAGGCAATGATGTAATTGTAGAATTCTCGCAAGAGGAAATGATGGAGATGAGCAAGCCCTTTGAGCTTTGCCTTGTTGGTATTTTTCAGAGATTTAGACCAAAATTGCTGGAAATTGATTCGGTAATCAGAAAGGAGATGAAGTTTGAGAGCAATGTGCAGATTGGTGCTCTGGATACAAGACACATCATTCTAAAATTTGAAGATAAAAATGATTATATGAAAATGTACATAAGCAGCACCTGGAAGTTTGGTAATAACTGGATGTCACTGATTAGATGATCCCCTTTTTTTCATCCAGGGGATTCATCCCCGAATGTGCCTGTTAGGGTCGGATTCCCAATGCTGAGCTTACAGTTTTTGAATGAAGGAGCTCTTAGATCTATTGTTAAGCCCATTGGAAGATTCCTCTCGGTTGATAAGGATGTTACAAATTTTACGAGGCCGGGATATATCAGGGTAAATGTGGAAATAGATGTCAGTGAGCCGGTGCCAGACCATGTAGTAATCAGATGTGGGGATAAAGACTTTGTTCAAAATGTTGTATATGAAAATCTCCCTCGTTACTGTAATTATTGTTGCTTGATTGGGCATGAACAAAAGGAGTGTATTATGAAGAAAAAGCAAGTGAGCCAGGAACAAGGATTGAAAGGAAAAGCTGTGAATAATCCTAATGAAATAAAAAGAAACTTGGTTACTAAAGCATCTTTGAAACCTAGGCAGAAATGGGTGGTCAGAAACAGCAGTGAGAAGGAACCATGTACTGAATAGGTTGATCTTATTCAGGTTGCTGAGATAAGGAAGGATGATGCAGGTCCTTTGATTCCCCCTGAAATTGTCGAAAAAGAGGATATGGCTAATTTGCAGGTAGTGCATACTCTTTTTGATAAAATCTTGGATAAGATTGCTTCAAAAGTGGTAGAGGAAAATCCGGCTAGTAATACTACTATAGGTTCTAAGGAACCTTACTTATATTTGGGTCAAGACTCCTTTAATGGGATCTTGAAAGAACAATCAGTTGAGGAACAAATTGAAAAGAGAAAGGCGCTAGAGGAAATGAAGAATTCAACTCAAGAATTGGAAGAGTTAATAATGCATGATGGTAACAATGATGAAGACCTCAGACATGAGGAGGTGAAAGAGCAGAATGCACAGCTGCAGGAAGGTAGGAAAGTTAGTATTCGGGATGTTGATCCTTGCAATGCTATTATTTCAATCCCCACGGCTAACTCCTTTGAAGCTCTGAATGATGTTATTCGTGGGAATGATGGATCCTCCAATTGCCAACATGGAGAGGATTACTTTAGTGAGCCTTCTCTAAGTAGGGGAGGAGAATTTTCCTCTGATTCAGAGTATGAGCCTATTCAATCTCAGGTAATGGATAATAAGAGTAGCAAAAAGAAAGTCCGCTTCAAGCAGAACAAATTGAGAGAGCCCAGTAGGAGATCAAGCAGGAACACTAACCAATCTTCAACTCCTGGTGTTTAAATGTCGAACACTCTTATCTGGAACTGTAGAGGTGTCTTCAATAAGGCAACTCTAGTGCATCTTAACAAGTTAATTAGATCTCATAAGATTGCAATCCTAGGGATTATTGAACCTATGGTCAATGGAAAGAAGATATCTCAAGTAGCTCTTTCACTAAATATGGAAAATTTTTTTGTTAATGATAAGGCTCAGAAGAAGATATGGATCCTTACTAAGGGCCATGTGGAGATTGAAATAATTCAGATGAAAGAACAGATGATGACATGCAGAATAGAGAACTTCCTCCTCAGCCAGTGTTATATTTCGATTGTTTATGCCTCCACAAATGCTGGGAAGAGAAAGGAACTATGGTTAGACCTTGAAGAGACAACTAATTTGGTTAGTCCTGTTAACTGGGTTGTGGGAGGAGATTTCAATTGTATTAGAAACAGAGATGAGAAAATAGGGGGTGTTTTTGATGATCCTGCTTCAACTGATTTTAACTTAACTATTCATTGTGCTGGTTTGGTTGAGCCTTTACATGGGGGAGATTGTTTCTCTTGGTGTAATAACTTCATAGAAAAGGATAGAATCTATCAAAGACTGGATAGATCTCTTGTTAATGGCACCTTCAATTTTAATGTGGAATTCAGATATGAAGACAGAATTCTTTCTGATCATAGCCCTATTTTGGTTATGGAAAAGCTAACCATGGCTAAAATGTCAACTCCTTTCAGATATCAGAAGATGTGGAAGTTTAATGCTGATTTTAAAACTCTCATAAAAAATAACTGGCATGATTACTATCTGAATAACGACCTTATCACAATCTCGAGTAAACTAAGACATATGAAGATGATTCTGAGAAAGTGGAATAAAGAAAATTTTGGAAATGTTGAATTGCAGCATCTTGCAGATCTTAAAAATGTAACTGAGGCTGAACATAAGCTAAGAGATCATTGGAATGATCAGAATTGGGGGGACCTTCAAAAAATCAGAAAGACATATATTGACACATCCTGTGCTTATGATACTTTTCTCCGACAGAAGGCTAAAGTTAATTGGCTGAAAGATGGAGATTTGAATACCAAATACTTTCACACTGTGATAAACATGAGGAGTAGACAAAGCATTGTTGACTCCTTCATTAAATCTGGAATTTATGGAGGAAGCTGGGAAAGCATTGCTGAAGCTGGAGTTGCCTTTTATTCGGATCTCTATAAATCTCAGGGGACTTCTTGGGATGATGAGATGTTGAATGTTATTCCTAGGGTTATCAACAGTGGAGATAATGAAGCTCTAGTTGCTATTCCTGATAAAGAAGAGATTATTAAAACAATTAAATCTTTTGCTGATTATAAGGCTCCTGATCCAGATGGGTTTACTGCAGAATTCTATGTGGATAATTGGGAGACTGTAGAGAGAGATGTGTACTTGGCAGTAACTGAATTTTTTATGAAGATATGGATGCCTGATTCAATCAAAGCAACCTTCCTTGTTATGATTCCTAAGAAGAAGAACCCCAGTATGTTCATTGAACTCAGACCAATAAGTCTTTGTAATGTCAGTTACAAAATCATCACAAAAATTTTAACTGACAGATTGGCACCCTTCATGAATAAGTTGATAGCTGAGAATCAAGGGGGGTTTATTGCTGGAAGGAGCATTTTTGATAATATTGCACTAGCCCAGGAATTAGCTCAACATCTAAAAAAGAAAAGTAGAGGAAGTAATGTCATAATGAAACTTGATATGGAAAAGGCTTATGATAGAATGGAATGGAAATTCCTCTTTGCAGTCCTATCCAAATTTGGATTTAATGACAAGGTAGTTAACATTATTAAAGCTTGCATCTGTAATGTTCCTTTCTCTCTGCTAATAGATGGTTCGTCTACGAGATGGTTTAAGAGCTCAGGGTTTGAGACAAGGGGATCCTCTATCTCCAGCGCTTTTCATTCTAGCTGAGGAAGCAATGAGTAGAGGACTCTTGAAGCTTCTGAATGATGGTCATTGAAGCCTTTTTATACCCGTCCGAATGTCCCCATTGTCTCTCATTTGTATTTTGCTGATGATACCATTATTTTCACAAATGGTGGGAAACGTTCTCTTGAGAATTTGAAAGATTTTTTACATAGGTATGAGAAGGCTTCGGGACAAAAGATTAACATTGCAAAGAGTAATTTCTATACCAATGGGCAGAATAGTACCTTGATTAAAGAGATTATGGGTTTTAGTGATGGGAAACTTCCATTTACTTATCTGGGTTGTCCAATTTTCCAAGGCAGGATAAAAATTAAATATTTTGACAGACTGATTGAAAATGTCCAGAATAAGTTGGCAGGGTGGAAGAGTAAAACTCTCTCAGCAGGAGGAAGGATTACGCTGATCAGACATGTCCTCTCGAGCATCCCCATTCACATGATGATGGTATATGATATTCCTCAAGGAGTTATCAGCAAATTGGAAAGCATTTTCTCCAATTTTTTTGGCAGGGTTCAAAGGAGAATAAGGCTAAGCATTGGATAGCCTGGAATCAGATTTGTAAGCCTCTTGCTGAAGGAGGTCTAGGCATTCGGTCTCTGGGGGAAATGATGTTGGCTATCAGAATGAAAATGGCATGGCATTATATGGAGAATAAATCTCTATGGACAAACTTCATGCATAAGAGATATGGTAGTCTTGATGTTGTTAATGTTTATGCTCCAGCAAGATGGAAAATTCTCCAAAAGGCCTGGAAGGAAGTTGGTAAATACACCTCTTGGACTGTTGGTAATGGAAAAATCAGGTTTTGGTTAGATTGTTGGCTCCCTGATGGACCCCTCTGGCCTCATGAGGGGATTATATTGGATGAACCTGATATGTTAATTTCGGATATGTTTGAGGCTGAAAGCTGGAATATGAATAAACTAAGGTCTACAGGGTTGGAGGATGGCAAAATTGAGGAAATCTTGGCCAAGAAAATAAAACTTAAGGATGAGGATCCAGAAAGATTTTGGATCTTGAATAATCAAGGTATTCCTACAGTGAAGAGTGCTTGGCAAAGCATCAGGAAAAAAGGAAGATACCAGCAATGGGGGAGGGCTATATGGGATCCAGGAATACCATCGAAGATCTCAATTATGCTTTGGAGATTATTCCATAAGAAATTACCTTTTGATGACAATGTCATTAAAATGGGCTTCAGTTTGGCTTCAAGATGTAACTGCTGTGATAATCCGAGTACTGAGGACCCTGAGCATGTTTTTTCTATGGCAAGGTTGCGGAGGCACTTTGGAACTGGTTTTTTGATATCTTCAAGCTTCATAGAAACATGAGGGATTTCTTTGGCTGGACGAAATATATATTCAAATGGAGGGCAAAAGAGACCCTTCTTAGAAAAGCCAGGAGGATATTCTTAGCTTGGCTCCTCTGGAATATCTGGACTGAAAGGACTAGAAGAAGATTTGATGATGATCATTCTTCTATCTATTTCTTAGTTAAGAAGGTGCAACTAGATACTAAGATGATAATCCCATTGGTTTGTTCGAATCTTGTGGTTAATAAAGCTGAGGAAGATTTTTTGCAAAAGCTGGGGTTTGAATCTAGACGAAAGGAAAGGATTTTGGAAAATCTTCTGTTGGCGAAAACCGGAAATGAGGATTCTAAAACTCAATTCGGATGGAGCTTCTAAGGGCAACCCAGGGATTGCAGGGGGAGGAGGTATTATTAGGAACTATAGAGGGGAGATGGTAATTTCGTTCTCTTGTTTCTTGGGAATAGCTACGAATATGGAGGCTGAGCTTAGGGCTGCTGTAGAGGGTCTGATCATCTGCAAGAGAAATAATTTTAATAGAATCTGGGTGGAACTTGATTCTGAGGTGTTAGTTAAGATGATGGAAGATGGTGTTTGTAGAATTCCTAATCTTAGGAATTGGTGGGATGAGCTTATGTCTATTAAACATCTCATAGTAAGAGTCTCCCATGTGTATAGAGAGGCCAATGTAGCTGCAGATACCTTGGCTAACCTTGCAATCAGACAAAGAAAAGATCAGATTTTCTATAATGATAGTCAATTACCATTGAAAGTGAAGGGGTGTATTACCCTGGATAAAGAGCAGCTTAATTATGTTAGATTCAAATGAGGATCAGTTTTGTTTTTTTGTTGGTGTCAAAGAAGTTTGCTGTCTTTTCAAAAACATCCGGCTTCGTTCATTCCGATTGCTGATTGTGTAAGGAAAAGCTGGAGTAATGATGGCTTTGATACTTATATTGCTGGAACAAGATTTTGAGCAGACGATGGTACTTTTTTGGATCTTTCTCGAGAAAGGAAATCATGTTCTCATGCCTATATATATATAAATGAGGATCCCTTTATCTTCAAACACTATCTCTAGAATGGCTTGTTCATTATTGTTTGGGAGACAGCTGGAGGGAGGGA
This sequence comes from Ottelia alismoides, assembly GCA_037367405.1. Classification (NCBI taxonomy): domain Eukaryota; kingdom Viridiplantae; phylum Streptophyta; class Magnoliopsida; order Alismatales; family Hydrocharitaceae; genus Ottelia; species Ottelia alismoides. The sequence continues at coordinate 88,252 of JAZKJV010009783.1, forward strand.
TTTTCCATCGACAGGTCCTTAAAAATGAAGCTCTTTTTTTCCTTCTTGATTCTTCATATTCTTTTCTTGCTTTGGCTTTGGATGAACTGGAAAAAGAAGAGGATGATTTCACGTTTTTATTTAAGAAACTTTTGGAGGCTGAGTCCAGATTCTTCGATATTATACACCCCTTTAACCTGTTGGCTTCTAGATACAGAAAGAGCTGTGTTAGGCAGAGGGATTTCTTGGGTTCTCTTTCGATTTTGAGCAAAGTTTCTGTTATATTGATGGAAGCAAGGATTGATTATTGGAGCTACAATTTTACCAGAGATGAAAGTTTATCCTTGCTTACATATCAGTTTTATGAACTCATGAACATGACTATTTCGTTGCTGGTTGCCCAAACTATGTCTGCTTGGGGTTTGTACTTGAATGTTGGAAGGGCGTATTTGGACTTATTGGAGTATTGGTATGAAGTTTATAATGCTGATGTAGGTCTTATGACCTCTATTTACATTTACCAGTTTTATTGGGAGCTCTTAACTGATTTTGATATTAGGAGTAACAACAATTATTTTCAGCACTGTTTGACTCCTGACTTATTTGACTTGTTAAATTGTTCTCTCTTGAGGGAAACAATTTATACTCCGGTGAAGGAAGGGGTTACTTCACCAGATTTGGATAATTTGAAGAATTATGAGAACTTTCATTTTTCTATCAAGGGTGTTCCCTGTCAAAGGAGCATTGAATTCTTTCTGGGGAATACGACTGAGAGGAAGTTGCTGGAGTGGAAATTGGAAGATGCAAAAAGAATCTTAGAAGAAGTTTTTGAAGCATTGCTATGCCTTCAGAATAACTTCTTGGATGCAGAAGGGAAAACTATTATCCGAAGCTATACCTTAGTTTGGTTACTACAGATCAATTGGGTCCATTTTATGAGGAGTCAAAGCTGGATATATGATTGGCTGGATTTTAAAAAATTACTGAAGAGGGGGCTTAAAAAGAAAGAGAACCTTTTGAACTGCTTTATTTTTGGATGCTTGAAAGCCTGGATGCAATCCTTGGCGATGAATTAAGGAAGTGCACGCATCCTTTTGGATGGGTGCACAGAAGTTAAGTACCCAATTTACATTTTTGCTATATCTAATTTCTGATAGAGTTTTGAAAGGGTCTTAATATTTTTGGTTGTTTTCTTTTTGGCATAAGAAAAGGCTTTGAAGAATTCTGTTCTATATGTCCTTTTCTCTATGGCCTCAAAAATGGAGGGAAGCTCTTTTTTGTGGTTTGGAGCATGAATTGGCGCATATCTTTTTGTGGATCTGGAGCCTGCAAGAGTATATTTGTGCTACTCTACCTCTGCGAATCATTAAAAAAGGAAGAGTCTGCTGAGCTGCTTTGATGATTGGGGTACTTAAAAGTCTGGAAATATTCCTTGGCGAAGATTTAAGGAAGTGCACACATCCAATTAGATGCGTGCACAAAAGCTAAGTGCCCATTTTACATTTTTGTTACATCTATTTTCTGATAGAATTTTGAGAAGATCTTAATTTTTTGGTTTCTTACATTTAAAAGGGTCTTGAAGAAATTCTTTTTGAATTCTCCCTTCCTCTACGGCGTCAAGATTGGAGGTGCAGCTGCTCTTAAATGAGGAACTGGTGCATGAATTGGCGCATCTTTTTCTTTACATGAAAGTATGTATATATACATCGCTTATCTCTTTTACTGAAGAAGATCTTATGGAACTGGCGCTTGCAAAATCACTTCTTGTTAGTGAAAGATTTGCTGAGTGGTGGAGATATCTCTTTGTTCAGAGATCTGAAAGGAAAAGTCAATTAGATGCTGCAGTTCTGATAGAAGATCATAAACCAAAAAGTTGATACGTTGCTGTCCAAAGATGAAATAGATAGCATTTTTTTCCTACCTTGTCCTATTTTCTGTTTTGTTGGACTTTACAGTGTAATTCCCCTTGAAGAGCCCTTCTTGTTCAAATACTTTTTAGTGAAATACATGCAGCTACCTGGGCCGCAAAAACCAGGTTTTAAAAAAAATATGAATTTAACAAAACATAATTATTAATCTCTTTTGTGTTTTTCTAATAATATCCATACCTTTAACCAGTGTCGTCCCTGACATCTCATGGGCCCTAGGCAAAAGAAAAAGGGTCCCCAGAACTTTTTTAATAAGAATAAATTGTCCCTACTGTATTTATCATCAAGTATAAAATGAAACATTCTATTTTCCAGGAACAATCAACCCTTATATAATCTCATTAAATATTTGACTTTAGCATTGAGTTATTCACAGAAAATTCAAATTTATAGTTGGGATGAAAACATATACGAATATATCCGAATATTTGTTACCGTATTCGTAAAATTACCAGATACAGATATCTGTATCCGACTACTATTCGAATATGGATCGAATATGGATATGAATTGTAAAAATTTTCCAAATACGTATGCATCTATGGTAATGGCTTGAATATTCGGATCCATATCCGGATATCCGAATACAATATTTAATATTATTTTATATATTAGTTAATGTAATATACGCCACAACACCATGATATTATTAGCATTATATATAATATAATATAATAATGATATCAATAAACTTCCGTTTGTTTGGGAATGGGCACTAACAAAAGTTACGATACCCTATCCTCCTTTTTACTTCCAGTCAAGAACACATGTTACTTCGACTCTACCTCTTGTCATGATGCAATTTATTTATATTTCATTATCATTATTTTTAAATCGTTTTGAACTTTGACAGGAAATTCAACTTGTATCCGTATGTGGTCTTTATTCTATCCATTTTCGGATTCCATGTTTATTGGATCTATATTTGGATTCACTCTTTATTTGATTCATATTCAGATTGGCTCTTTATTCGATCCACATTCAGGTCCGCTCTTTATTTGATATTTACTCGGATTCGAATTCGTATCGGTATTTTTAAGGATATGATTTCCTTAATGCATATCGGAATCATATCCATATCGGTATTCGATAGAGATAAAATGAATATGGATATAGAAATAGTCATATCCAATCCGTATCCTATCTGTTTTCATTCCTAATTTATAGAGACTTATTTTTGAGTAAGTTGTTTCAATAACAAATTCTATTTTATCCCTAACCTAAAATTTTGATTACATGCAAACCTGGGCCCCTAAAATTAGTGGGACTTAAGCAATTGCACTTTAAAACAATGCCCAGGGCCGGCCCTGCCTTTAACTTTAGCAATTGTGCTTGTGCACCTATATTCTTAAAAAATTCACAATATTTTCCTTATGTTGGTGTAATATAGAAGCACACGTATATTAAAAAATGCCACTACTATCAGTTTTGTAAAAATATAAGGGCACACATGTAATTGTAAAAAATACGAGTATAAATGTTATTGAAAAAATCTGAAAGGACATAAATGTAAACATCCTTTAAATATATGATGTAACATTATTTATACTAACTTGTATGGAATACCGATTAACTCGGATCAATCCATTTGAATAATACGAACCAAACATACAATACAACAATTCAATTATTTCATGTCTTTATGAATTGTCAAAGTCCTGATAAATTTGATTGGTCATTCCCATTATCCAAGAATAAAAGCGCAAAACTAACGATTGCTCAGTTTGATGTCCTATTTAATTTTTTAAATATTCAAACTGACAATCAATTATCAATCATTGATTAGATTTTGCTTCAAAATTAGAGTAATTCTAGGATTAAGAATCGTAAAAGAAGCATGCTTCTAATCCTAACAAGTATCGAGTTGTATCATATATAGTCTTTTCAAGAATATGATTATGGGTCTCGTACTTAGGTTATACATAGAAAAGTAAAGACATTCGAGAGATTTGTAATTATTTTTCTTTTTAATGAATTTTCTTTTCTAGTCATCACAAGAACTGGTCGACCATGGTTATATCTTGTGTCTTTTTCTGTAAGTAAGTATATATTGTGGTTTATTGTGCATCTAATTTCCACCCAACAACTGATACCATAGAGAGGTTCAAAGTCGATGAGAGCATGCCATAAAATAAGTGTGCAACCTTTCGAAACCATGAAGAATTGGTAATTACAATGAATCCAGTGTTAGTTCTTTGTTCTCTGATGTTTAAAATGACACATGCACACATATATTGTAGTTGCTCTCTTGTTTATTGTGATTGCATGATTGCAAGTATGATTTCATCTCAGTTAGTTTTCGCAGTGACGTCGACCTCAAAGCAAAAAAGCTTAGAAAGTTGTTTAACTTTGTTCAAAAAATTGTTGCTTATTTACTTGTATTGGTTTTCGAAGTTGTAATCTAAGGCAATTGTCAACGAACAATTTTCAAATTGAGATATCAAAAAAATCGATTTCGATCGACCATCTGTTCTCAATGATTGATTGATGAATCCATGATTCATCGCCTTTATTCTTTTATTTTGGATAAAATCCTTGATACATGCAAATAATCACTAATTCCAATTAATTATCATTCTAACCATAAATATTAATATTATAAATTTAACACTTATTTTATCCAAAATAAAAGAATGAAAATAAAAAGAAAAAAAATAAAAGAAAAGAAGGTTGGATATGTAAAATATATACAGACTGATCCTAACCTCAAGACAATGTCAATATTGACTTGGTCGATAAAATAAATAAGTAGGGGGAGATTAGGATCCTAAACTATAAAATTATCAAGAAAATCAAGACCAAAAATATAATTTACCCATTTTCACCTTATAAATATTTCACCTATTTTATTCATCACTAAGACAATCTCAAATCAAAATACTTCTTTTATAAAAGTTGATCATAAAATATATATATTATTTTATAGAAATATCATAAAAATATTTTATCATAAAGTAGTTAATCGTAATGGACCAAAAAAGCCGTAAAACGTGACTTCCAAGGTTTATAACTATTTTTAGAAAACTCCAAACGGACCAAACCCACTTTTATACTTCATTTTATACTTAATATTATTTATTAAAAATATCAAAAAATATTCAAATAAAATATGTGAGTTTTGACGTTTGGGACCCGATGTATATATGTACTATATGCAGAAACTTCCCGAATTTTAATTATTTAAGTGTAAAATCAATTAAATTAATTTCTTTTCCTAAAATCTTCTAAAATTGTATGGTAAATATAAAAATAAAACTAAGTTATCAATAAAATGTGAAGCTCTGAAGCTGCTACCTAAATTTTCTGGACCTCATAACTCGGTCGTGTGAACTCTGAATTGAGCAAATTGTTTTAAAATTCATATTATTTAATTATCTATAAAAATATATCACTTTCGCTAAAATCAGAGTTCATATGAAAAATACAATTTTGAGTCCGTATTGATATATTGTACAATGTATCGTAATATATTATTATTATTTAATATATGTTATTTATATACTTTATTTGTACTTAATTCTTAAATTATATTAAAAAAATAATAAAAAAATCAATTAATTAATATACATTAATTAATTATTAGTTAATTTAATTAATTATGTAGTTATATACTTAATTATTTTTTGATGACTTAATTATATATTTAATTATATCTTAATTAATTAATTTAATGTAATTATTTTACATTAATTATTTTATTTTATTTTCCTCTCTCTTCTTTCTTTTTCCTTTCTCTTTCTTACTTTCCCAAAAATTCCTTCTTCCCCCGTCGTCTTCTTCCTCCCCTACTTTCTCCTCTTCATCACCGCTCCCAACTGCCCAATGGTCTGGTCGTTGAGCATTCGACCTATCACATCCTCTTTGTGCGCACCACACCATTCTCCTCTATAAATACCCGGCGGCCCCTTCGAGCTGATCCGATCCGCCATTCGCTACCTCAACCTCTTCTAAATCTCTGAGAGAGAGAGAGATCAGTGGAAGGGATCTCTCACGCCCGCCAAGTGAGAGAGAGGAGGAGCAGTGAGATCTCGCACGATGTGAAGATACTACTCCATTGCGATCAACCTCCGAGGATTTGTTGCCTTGTCGAGGTCATCACCTTTGAGCTCATTGATGAATCCCTGTTCATCACTCTTTATTCTTTTATTTTAGCTATTTATCCTGGCAAAGAATCTGTAAATAGGTGTAAATACAATAAGTTAGCATTATGCATGCATGTGTGAATATTAAATAATTAGCATGTATTTGTGCAAAAATAAAAGAATAAAGGAAAAGGAGAAGAAAGGAGGTATTTAGAATAAATACAGAGTGACCCAAACCCTAAGGGCCTGTTTGGTTGCAGGGTTTGGAAGGGTTGGGTTTGGTTGAATTGGGCTGGGTGAATAGTATTCTGTGAGGAGGAAGTACCCTTGTGAATAGTAACCAGGGTTGGGCCAACCCTGCCCAACCCTGCAACCAAACAAGCCCTAAGAGAAGGCCAAGCATTGGCCTAATCGTCAAATAAATAAGTAGAGAGAGATCGAGTCTACTCTATGTTGTACATATCATGTTTGTAAAATAAATAAATTACTTTTGTCAAAAGAAAAATAATAATAAGTTCTTACCTACATGAGTATATTTCTAAGAAAATAAAATCAGAAAATAAAAATAAAATAAAATTCTTTCTCCTTTGTACATAATACATGTATATATGTTTTTTCCCCTATTTATTATATACCTGTAAATAGACAACAAAAATAAAACAAAATTATTTTACACTCCAAAAACTATGTTGTAAATAAATAAAATGAAAAATTTGGGTATTTTTGTAAAAATAACAAAATAAAAATAATTGTACAAAATACATAGATATACTATGCTTGTATATAATACAATATACTGTATATATAGAGCAATTTATTTTTCAAAATAAATAAATAAATATCACATAAAAATTCCTTGAAAAATAATAAACTTTTTTTATTTTATTCATTTTTAAATTTAAATTCATTTACTATTTTTAATTTATTTATCTTTTATTTTCATTATTATTTTATCATGTAGTGGTTTTTGTCCTTTTCCTGCACCGTTTCTGACTGGTCCACGTGCGCATGTTGACCCGGGTCAACCCCCTCTTCGAGGGCTTGACCCGACCCGACCCAACTGCATGGCTAGAACTCTTTCTCCCTATTTTCTCGGGTGGGTCACGCAGCCTTTCACCCGATATCTTCGCCCGCATCTCCCTTGTGGATCCCCGATCCTCGTGGATCCCCAGGGAGGCGCGGTTCCTTCTCGATTCACGCGCTTCCACCCGATTTCTCCAGCCATCTGGGAGTGCCATAAAGCATCGCATCCTTCTCCCCAGGGCGGCAACTCGTGCCTCGCTCCTCTTGATACCCTAGCCACCTCTAGTAGAGTGACAGTCGTCTGGAGCGCCATCTGGCATTTGATTTGGTGCAACGACACCGCAACTTAGCCATCGTGGTCAGAGATCTATCGCGAGCAACCTCCCCAGCCTTCAGCTGCTCGGTCGAGGCCATTACCCCAACGACCCCCTTCGCCTGGAGCTCAGGAGTCTATCCAGAACTTTAGGTGAGTCTTTTATCCTTCCCCTTTACCATTTTGATTTGATCCTTCATCTTAGCATCACCACCCTTTTGCTAGCTCCGAGAAGCAGGTCGGAGCTCCGTTCCCTCATTCCAGCCGCTCCAATATCACCGTATATCCATCCTCCATCTAGCTCTGCATCCTGATCACCCTGATCTTCGCCTATCTAGCAGAGAGTAGGTTCGAGGTCTCCGTCCTCACCTTCGTCGGAGATCGACCAGCACCCCATCTTGCTTCTCTCACTTTTAGTCCAAATAACTAGGACCATAGCGTAGCTCCGAGTCATAGCTACCCTTTCCAGGATCCTGTGCGCATTGGGAGCCTCCCTTCCACCCATTTCAGAGGTCGCTAGAGCAGCCGCAGGCCTTCTCCATCGCCACAACCAACACGGAAGCTCTCCACGATCCATCCGACACCTCTCGATCAATCATCGGGGCTAAGGATCCCGTCCTTGGCTCCGGTGAAGTCCACACAGGCGCTGTTCTTCCAGAGTGATCCATCACCATTAGATCGACTGGCCCCCCCAGATTGCATCTTGATCGTCCATCTAGCCGCTTGGTCAGATTGTTAGATGTCAGATCTGACGACCACGTACACCCCACGTCCTCGACCTTTCTGGCACCGTTAGATCTGACACTTGACGACATCAGAGCCGCACGTCCTTGCCTTTTCAACGACCGTCACGTGTCCACCCCACACGCGCCTCACGTGATGCGAGGGTATCTTTCCCTTTTTGCCTTGTATTTTCTATGCGTTATGTTTTAATCCGTAAATAAAAGTCATAGTTGGAACTATTTGCACTTTAGTCCTTAGAGTTCCTGGTTTTTGCGTTTTAGTCCTCCCTATCTGGAGACACGTGCTGGATCACGTGAACTGTGGTGTTTTTGCATGCTTGGCCGTGGATATTTTCATGATTCATGTTTGAATGAGAAGTTTGCTGAATTTGCATTTATACCCTTTGAATGTTGCTTTACACATGTGATGGAATTGATTGGAAATTTTATAAACACACCCTGGGACTTTCTTTGCCTGTTATTGTTTCGTCTAGAGACTTAAACTATTTGCATTTAGGCCACTATAACCTGTGTGTTGTGTTTTTAATTGAATAAATATCAAATCTACTCCAAAAATTTCCAAAAAATACCAATAGCTCCTTCTACTAAGTAAAATTTTTGGTACTTTTTGTGACATAATTTAATTTTGTTTGATATTTTCTAAAAAGAAAAAACCCTAAAAAGTAGTTATATCTAATTTAGAAAGTCCATAAAAATACAAAAACTCCCTTAAAGTTCCACAAAAGTTTCTGAGTGCTTATTTTTTGTGTTTTAATTTCTGTAGCACTTTCATGTTATTATCTTTTATAAAACACCTAAAAAGAGTAAATGACTACAAACCTTATAAAAATCATTAACAATTCTACAAAAATAAAAAAAATGTTTTTTCAGTTTCTGTAATTAGATTTTATTTTATACCTTCACATAAAATTGTTGCCAGGATTTTAGAGGCATTTTAAATAATTTTAATTTTCCTTTCTATCCAGGTTGTACACTGCTTGTTGTTTTTGGCTTTCTTTTATTTTTATAAAATCCTATAAAAATAAGAAAAACTTCATAAAATTACCAAAAACATCTACACATTTTAAAAGCTCAAAAATATTTTTATTTTGGATTTTTGAGCTTCTTAGACCTTAATAAAAATTTGTGTAGCGTGCTTATTTTATTTTCCTATTTATTTTCTTATTATAAAAATAAAAATTTGCAAAATAAAAAACCACCAAAAATATGCTTTTAATTGCTTGATTTCTAACTATTTTTGCTCTTAGTGTTCAACTCTGGTGGATATACCAGGTAAAATAAATAGCAAAATTGCTTGCCTTGATTTTCATTCTTGATTGATTCTTTGGTGGCCTGATTTTTCTTATTGATTGTTCCTTGCGATTCAGGTTGCAACGATCATAGATTTTCCTTAACCCAAGTTGCATGGGGTCGTCATCAGAATGGCGATGTTGCCGGGGAGCACGACTTAATAGTCGATTTTCTTTGTTCTTTATTTGCTTCTAGTTTTTGATGAGCGGCCTGAACGACTAAGGTCGGTGATATCAAAGGTCGTTGCTACCTCAATCACTTGAACTGGGCTCAACAAGAAAAAGTCAGACCACAATAAAAATCAATCAAGCATGAGAAAGCAAAGAAAGTGGTCTTGCTATTTCTTTAACCTGGCATAACCACTAGGGTCGAACATAAGGAGCACGGAATGAAACCTACGAAGTAGTCAGGTAATCCAAGAAAGTAAGGTATTTTTGGTGGTTTTTAGTTTTAATTTTTTATTTTCTTTTTAAGAGAATAAGTAAAGAAAAGGCGGAAAGAACACACTCAAGCAATTATTTAAAGGATGAAAAATAACTCAAAAATTCAAAAAAAAAATATTTTTATGTTTTTAAAATATTCAAATGTTTTTGGGTAATTTATGGGTTTTTTTTTATTTTTATGTACTTTTATAAAAATGAAATGAGACCACAAAAAACAAGCTATGTACATCCTAGATATAAAGGCTTTAAAATTATTTAAGATGCCTATAAAATCCTAGCAAAATTTTATGTGAAAGTATAAAATGAAATCTACCTACAGGATCTGAAAAAACATTTTTTATTTTTTGTAATTTTTAATTATTTTTATAATATTTTTAGTCTTTTGCACTTTTTAGGTGTTTTCTAAAAGGGAATGAGATAAAAATCACAAAGAACATAAAATAGGACAAACAAGCACATACAATTTTTTTCAGATTTTTAAAGGTATTTTTCGATTTTTAATTGATTTTATAAAATAGATAGTGATACTTTTTAGGGTTTGTGAATTTTAGAAAATAGTAAATACAATCAAAATGCATCAAAAAAATTACCAAAAATTACTACACAGTAGCAGGAGCTACGTGTAAAATTTTTCAAATTTTTGGAGTAATTTTGATATTTATTTAATGAAAAACAACACAAACATGTTACAGGGACCTAAATGCAAATAGTTTAAGTCTCTGGGCTAAACAATAATAGAAATAAAAAACGTCCAAGGGCTGATCCACAAAATTTCCAATCAATTCCAACACATGTGTTATACACCGTTCAAAGGGGCAAAAATGCAATTTCAGAAAACATTCATTCAAACCATAACACAGGGAAAATTCAGGATAGAAAATGCAACAACACCACTATTCATGTGAGTACACACGTGTCTCCGAACCAGGAGGACTCAAATGTAATTACTAGAAACTATAGGGACTAAAGTGCAAATAAGTTCAACTACAACGTTTATTTATAGATTAAAACATAACGCATCACAAATGCAGGATAAAAAGATCAATATACCGGTGAAGCATGTAAGAGGCGCGCGAGGACACGTGGCGGTCGCTGAAAAGGTGAGGACATGCGGCTTTGATGGCGTTAGAGGACAGATCCGATGCTCCAAAAATGGTCAGATCATGGGGCGCAGATGGAAGCCAGGTCTGACATCTAACAGTTTGGAAGGTTGTTGTGTCAGCGGTCCAGATGCTATATGGAAGAGCGGGGCTGATCCAACGGTTAGAAGCAGCCTGGGCGAAGAGCTCGAGAGCGAACTTTACCAGAGCACATGAGGTGATCCTTAGATCCGATGCCCGATCGGGAAGCACCAAATAAGTCAAGGAAGGCTTCCGAGTCGGCTGAGCGAACTTGATGGAGCAGCTATCGGTCGGATAGGCGTGACTGCCAAGGGGACCTGGGACTACTCCGATGAGTCTCAGATGGCAGGTTATTTGGACTCCAATCAAAAGAAGCAGAAGGAGGCGGGTGTTGATCTCCGGCGAAGATGGTAGGGGAGACCTAAATCCTAATCTCGACGTGATGATCGAGGCTCAGGGTGATCAGGTTGCGGAGCTAGATGGGGGGGGCGAGTGTATGGATCGATCGGAGCGGTTGAAGGTGTGTAGCGGAGCTCCGACCAGTTGGTCAAAGCTGGTCATCGAGTGACGGCGCAAGATGGAAAGAACGGATCAAAATGATAAAGGCAGAGGATAAAAGGGCTACATGAAGGTCGGAACGTGTTCCTCAGCTGCAGGCGAAGGGATCGGCGGGGCAATGGCCCCAACCAAGCGACGGAAGGCAAGGGAAGCTACTCGCAGTGGATCTCCGGCCATGAAGGCTGAGCTGCAGCGTCGATGCACCAATCGAACGCCATGCATCTGTCACTCTGCTGAAGGTGGCTAGGGTATCGAGAGGGAGTGAGGCACGAGCTGCCGACCTGGGGAGGTGGATGTGTGATTTTATAGCAATCCCAGGTGACTGGGAAGATTGGGCAAGGGTGCGTGAACCGAGAAAGATCCGCGCTTCTTTAGGGATCCACGAGGATCTTGGATCCATGGGGAAGACATGGGCGAAATTTCAGGGCAAACGGGTGCGCGATCCGACCTAGAGAATTTTGAGAAGAAGGTCCGGCAGAGAGATTGGGTCGGGTCAAGCCTGGAAGTAGGCATTGACCCGGGTCAATATTCTACCGTGGACCAATCAGAAAATAGATTTTACAGAATACTTTACAAATTCAATAAAAAATAATATATGATTTTAAATTAAAAAGTGTATAAAATGAAAAATGTTTGTTATTTTTCAAGCTATTTTTCTATGATTTTTATTTATTTTTACGACAAATAAATTACTCCTTATACAATATATTATATTATATACAGGTATATTATACCTATGTATTTTGTACAATTATTTTAAATTTGTTATTTTTACATAAATACTCCAATTTTATTTTTTATTTATTTACAAAATAAGTTTTGGAGTATAAAACAATTTTTCTTTATTTTTATTATGTCTTTACATGTATGAAATAAATAGGGAAGGAGACATATATACAAGTATTATATACAAGTGAGAGAGAGTTTTTATTTTCTTTTTATTTTTATTCTTCTTCTTTTTATATTATTTTTAGAAATATATATAAGGAGGTAAAAACATATTTTTATTTTTATTTATCAGAAAAATAAATTATGTACAGACATAATACATATATATATAAAATGTGGAGTGGCCCTATCTCTCTCTCTCTACTTATTTTATTGGGATATTTACCCAGCAGACCCTGAAATCTTTTGAAATTACCTCTAAGACCTTTGAAACATCCTAATTCCTCCCACGACCCCGTAATCTTGCTAACCCTTACCCTACAGACCCTGTGGTTAAGCTCCATCCATTTACCCGTTAAAACTAACCGAATTCTGTTATAAGGTTTTACATTATACCCATTTTATTTGTCAAATTTACATTCAATGCCATTCTTCCTCTTTCTCCTTCTGGTATCTGTTTCCCACCCCTCGCCCTCGGCCCTCGCCCTCCTCGCCGTCCTCCTCGAAGCCCCAACCCCCGCTGCGTCACCCGAAGCTCCAGCTGCGCCGCCTGTAGCACTCCTCTGCCCGCCGGCCTCCCTTCTTGAGATCCCCTCCCACCGCTCGAAGCACCCCCGACCACTGCCTCCCCCATCCCAAAGCTTCAGCTGCGCCGCCCGAAGCCCTCCTTCCCCGACCGCACGAACCCCCTCCCCTCCCGCCATCTCGAAGCTCCAGCTGCGCCGCCCGAAGCCCTCCTTCCCCGGCCGCACGAACCCCCAAACCCCTTCCCCGCCCGAAGCCCCTCCTCTGCCCTCCGATCTGAGCTCGAAGCCCCCTTCCCCGCCCTGCACCATCACCAGTGTCCCTTCCCCCAAGCAACCCTTCCCCCAAGCAACCACCCGGTCCCTCACTCCTCCGCTCCCTCCTCGCCTGCTCCTCCTCCCACTCCACCCCTCCTCCCTCCCGCCTTGCCTCCCTCCGCCGCCTCCGCTCCCTCTCCCTCGACTCCGACCGCGCATGCCTTCTCCTCTCAGACTTCCGTTCCGCCATCCTCCACCTTGCCTTCGGAGAGGGTCAACATCCTGATATAGA